>JAQIWG010000388.1:0-35568 GCA_034695025.1 Chamaedrilus cognettii
CATGTAGCCGTTAAACGGCTTTTGTTACCGTTAACAAACTTTGTTAGTTTGTACCCGCTGCGATTATACAAACCGCTATAATATTCCAGTTGTGATTGCGCCTTTGAGTTTATCCGATGGGAGACTTAACCCCTTACGACCCAATATACGTGGACTGTTGGTCGTCTAACGTACACGTGTACTGCAAAGACTACAATTGGGAAGCTTATAAATGTGCATCAATGTATTCTGGAGCGACAGTGAAGACTAATGCCCGCGCTTGTCATAACAACATGAATGTTGTGCTGGTTGTAAGAATAAGGAATGCGACTGCTGTGAAGATATTTCATATGGTGCTCCGATCCACCAATCATATACAGCTTATCAAAGTGGTATCACTGTTTTATGTCCCCCATGCATCGGCTTGGGTACCGATTATTTGAACCTAACACTTTAATCGGGTGAAAAGCCTATTTGTATAATACTGAAGTTTAGTTCACAGTATACACCTATGTAGTGTAATAAAGGGTGATGATCATTCTTGAGTGATGAGTGAGTGATGAGTGTATCTCGAATCCATTCGGTCTATTACATTTTCGATTATATTTTGGTGCGTGTATTTAAAAAGGTCTCTTTATATGCAAATGGCATAAGACCGTAAAACATTATACAAACTAAGAACACAAAAATTTCTATGTTTTGAAACTTGACAGGCTTCTAAATAAGAGCTTTTTAAGCGATTTTCTACTCTAACCAGTTATCTGATCATATCTACAGTATGAGTTGATCAAACGATAGCGTTGCTGCAGATATAATTTGTTGGTTAGTATTACAAGCAAGGCTGATGACGTCGATAGTCACACGCTGATCGTTGTTGTATTGAAGTACATTGTTGAAGTACGTGAATTGTTACGTTGCCATGATATCGTCAATATAATCTCTATTAATGTGCATAAAAAGGTTTTTTGTGACGTAAGTTAGAAGAAACTTATGCAACATCGCTTTGTTTCCATCAAATTTTTGTGAAACTCCGCAGAAATGGAAAACAATCCCTTTTAAGTAAGTATTTCGGAGGTCCCCGATGAGGTCTCCGAACGCCGAAACTAGCTTTAAACCCATTATTATTATTGTATAAAACTATTGACCGTATCTATAGACATTGGATTATGACTCGAAGGAATAATGATACACGGAAGTTGATCTCGGCATCAGCTAACAACGCTTTAACAAATTTAAAACTACCCTAAAGAATCGCCGACACGAAAGGATGAGTGAACAATTTTATTAAAATATCGGACAGCAGAATTCTATATCTAACACATTGTCTAAACATACAATAGAGCTTGCATTGCTAGTGCCTTACGATTAGTCTGTACAATACAGGGTGGTTGAAGAAAATGTAAATAACGTTACCTTAGACCACCATACTTCACACATAACTCGAGTAACATTTTTTAATTTTCATAGAATTTCAACAATTTATAGTTTATGTATTACCAGAAATATAATGCCCAAAGTCACGTTTAGACAGAGTAGTACGCCAAATGTTTTAGGATGCAAATTGCACTCTTAATTCAAAAATGTCAGGTGTAGCATTACATGCAAAAAATTGACTATGATAGCGTAGACATACGCGGTTTTTAAAGGCTGAGCAGTTGCATTACGCCTGTTTTAGAAGATGCAAAAGGTTTTGGGACTTTTTTGAAGACTTCATGTTTAAAACCAAAAATGTTTTTTTTCAATTGTGGGGTGGTGTCAGTCGCCAAACGCCCCCCCACCCAAGTCTATAGCCCTGCTTACAGTGGCAACAGCATATCAATGCACTAACCTCAAGGATAGAAACAGAATGACGTCATATTCAACCAATGAAAAGAGACCTTACATTTGTGGCAGTAGTACACGCCTTTCCACACGATTTGATCAGATGTGTTCCTTGATGGTCCATATGATTTGCACACTGTCGGACAGATTGAGGAGACAGAAGTTAATCTCGCCTCATAATCACTGTAAAACATGAAATCTTTGTCGCACTTAATTTTCGCGTTTTTGAGGACTTCCCATTATAATAACTTTATATTTGCTGCACGTAATTTTCCCGAGCTTTTCCGATTCGCGAAATTCGCGAAAATTACACGCACGCAAAACACCATAGTTCACACAGTATTCAATCAATACAACTTTCTCGCTTTTTAAACATAAATTCTTTTTATGACAGAGCGGCAGTCAGCTATACTAATTCTGAAATTGAGTAATTCTGAACACAAAAAATCGCTTAATGTTAAATAGTTAAATAGAAGCTATCACCGCTAAAGGAACTTGTAAGGAAACAATCAGTATTAACTAAACTCATTAAACAGCAGCGAATCATTAACCAGCTAAACAACAAAAACATGCAACACTATGACAATTTAACAGCATCAGAGGCAAAGGTCCCGTTAGGCTACATCATATGCGTCCCTCAGTTCATTCCTAAGGGTGGGAATTTAATGGTAGCTCACTGCTGCCATTTGAAGCCACCTACATAGTTATTATGACACGTCAAAGACGACAAACAAATATATTTTTCTACATCATTTTATGCAAAATTAAATTTCATGAAAAATTTAATGCAGGGTACAATTATAATGCTACAAATTGACTACTTCGCGTTAGCTTGACGAGCTCAAATTTTGTCAAATTAAAAAAATTCAAATTGACACGAATGAAAGTTGATTTGAATGGCAGTTATGAGCGACCGTTAAATTCCAGCCCTTCTCGATGATGAAGTTTCCTTAAGCATGAGCCTAGGAACGTCTATGAATCGGAGACTAAGGGCTGGTTTTTCCCAAACAGATTTAATGGTGGTTCAGGATTTAACCCACCATTTTGCATAGGTCAAATCCTGAACCACCATTTCATCCGTGTTGGAAAAACCAGCCCTAAGAAAACGCAGAATTAAAACGATGCCTAACCTAACTCGGAAGCACAGCGAAAGAGAACAGCCACTGAACATTTCTGTTGCAATAAGATAGTACATCACATAGTATAACTATCTACAAGTTTGCATTGCTTAACAACATCACAAGTGTACGACGTTAGGGACGCGCGGTGTAAATAACGGGTGCGCCGCTGATTGAGGTTAAATACTGAACGATACACTTGGCAATAAGAACCCATCAGCACCACTGCTGCGATGGACTTCTAACGTTGGATGATTGCATCAAAGCGTGTTGAGGCAGGGCATGATCGGTCGATCGTCAAACAAAAATATCGCGGCAGTTGCACATTTTGTATCAATAAGGTTTGGCTCTGGCCAAATTCGTATCGATTCATTATCCTTAGAGACTTTGTGACTTTGCCACTTGCAACTTTGGGACCGCGACTTAGCGACTGCTTAGCCAAGGATCCACCCCAGCCTCCTCCTCGACGTGCAGCGAGCATTGACGAGTCTGTCTGGCATGGCGCCATTTTGAAGCCTTTTTTATCAATTTTCTTCACTATGATGCAGCAAAACCAATGAAATCGCTAATATAAACGTTTCTTAAATAATATTTGGGGCCATCCATTCAAATTTAAACCACATAATGAGAATAGTTTAAAGGCAAAATCAACAACGAGTAAAAAAACCAAAGACACTCATATTTCACAAACTCCAGTATCGGGGCCATTTCCATTTATCAAAGAATTCAGAAAATCACTAACACAGAATCACAAAATCAAAAGCAGGTAATCACCAAAAGTACGTCAAACGTGTGGAATTTTAAAAAGCAACGCGTATCATTCGGGACGCATTTAAATAATGCTCGACTATTTAGCGCACTGATATCTCTGCGAGCCATAAGTAGGTCGACTGAAATCGAAAATAGCCGATCACAGACGGTGTTTCACATAAGCGTTATTTAGCCCAGCCAATGGGTATTTGTGTTTGAAGATTTAATTTAAAATAGCACATCTGTGTGTTCACAGATTAGCTATGTATAGCAAACAGACATGCATGCATTATATACGAATAACATAAAACTTCAAATGTAGAATGCAGCTTACAAGCTACAACTATACCAGTGGCTAGATGCCATCAACGTAACTCACAAGAGCAAGCTAAGCTCAAGTTTCAGAATTCCCAAAATTTTGAAACATTTACATCCAGCTGTTCAATGAAAAATTTAGATCTGATCAAAAATCATGACATCATCCAGCCAATCAGAACAGCTAGATAAAGGTCAAAGATCTAATTCACGCAATGTGATTGGGTGCTGATATATACTGATCCAGGATCAAAACAAACTCTTCAATAAACAACTGGTCCTTAATATCCTCAAGGATTTACGACAGGCTTAAATAGAACAGAAATATCTACAGAAATATAAACACACAGTTTAGCAGTTAACAAGTCAGCACTACCAAGTCTAGATGTTACACTGACATCTAGAAGTATCAAGTCCAGAGCGTCCAGTGATCTATACACATTCCACATCCATTCGTCATCAAAAGTCATTGAGCACTCAATTATTTGCGGGTACCGGCCCCGCAAACTTCTTTGGGTTACACAACGACGTCCTCGGACGCCAAAGTGAACTCTAAACCAATACTATAATGCATAGTAATGAAGTGAATAAACAATAGGTTTCAAGAACCTTATCCAACTGTCACGCTTCATTTACTAAATACCCTATAGATAAATTGCAATCCACGGTATAAAATTTCCACGGTATAAATTCTAACAAGTCAACCAGATGCATTCAAGGATTAGCTCGCTTACAGATAACGCCTAAACGTTTACCATCAACAAGGCCATCACTTAGACTAGCGTACTAGACTCGGGCTTGGCTTCAGAATCCACGTCAAGGCACCACACGGTCCCGTTCCGACACAGTCTGAACTCATTGTCTTCAATCTTAATGCTTGGATCTAAATGCCTTCTTAAATCTTAAACAAGACGCCCACAAACACTCCACCGCAACGTTACATCACAATGTCGGCCACCACTTGGCACTAAACACTTCGGGTGGATTTTATAGACACACCTTTACGCCCGGCTAAGCAAAGTTTTGGTTAAGGAACGGAATTTAACGGCAGCCCTTCTGTGCCATTTGAAAAAACTCGCAATAATATTTATCAGTATAGAATGAAATAAAACTTTCCACAAGAAATGAGGTCAATTTAATTTCATTTTAAACAGAAAGTCATTTTGCTCAAAATCTATGACGTCACCTTAATTTAATGACGTCGTATATCAATTCAAATGGATTACGTAAAGAGTTATTTTGAATGGCAGTTAAGTGCTGCCGTGAAATTGTCTTCTAAGCTAAGGTAAAGGTAAAGGTGGGAACAAAGGAACGACTATAGAATCCACTCTTCATCTAGATACTTCGAACACATTCCTTAGCTAATAGCTATAACATGTCAACTGCATCCAAAGGCCTGGTCAATATGTTTACATGCAGTGTTAGGTCAATGATGTCATCAATGACGTCATCAGTGACGTCATCAATGACGTCATCAATGACGTCATCAATGACGTCTGTCATAATGTCATCTAAATGCCATCCGGATGCTTTCTGAAGACTCTTTCAAGACATCAACTTTTGTCTGGTCTTTTCTTTTTGTCTTGACTTGTCCGTCCTGCCTTTTCTGTCTTGTCTTTTTCAAGACTCTTTCTAGAGGCTGTGTGGACTCAGAAGCATAGACACCGCTCTGTGTAGACTATCTAGCCATGGGAATCCTGTCTAGACGTTTTGCTACAGATTCTACTAAGAATCTAGCTGCTCCTAAATCAAAACGCTCTGACGAGATGCTTTATCTGGCTACTGCGTCTAGCCACCCCGTCTAGCCGGTTCATCTAGCCACCCCGTCTAGCCGGTTCATCTAGCCGGCCCATTTAGCTGCAGCATGCGTGTTCAGTGGAGCACCTTGAGGTCGAGTATCTCGAGCATGATGGGCTCGATCTCCTGCGGGTTGACGTCGAGCAGCATGCGCAGATGCATGTCAGCGAGCGCGCTCAACTCGCGCAGCTTGCCGATGAGCGCGGGGAACATGTCCGCCGCTCGCTCGTACGTGTACTTCGCTTCCAGGTAGTGCTTCAGCAGGATCACGTAGCGGTCCTGCACACACGCCGTCGCATCAAATACAGAAGTATTCAAATCGAGAACCTCAAAATAATTTGAGATAAAAGCTTAACCTTAACTAACTAAACAAACCCTAAACCCCTATCCAATACGCCCATATAAATCCTTGATCAAAAGTACTAAGTATAAGTATTTAAAACATGAGCTCAAATGAGAAATATCACAGCATTCATTATCATACAAAGATATTCAATCAAACTTTCCAACAAGGTAGATACTAATTACTTGAGTAGTTCAGGTGATACTGCCGATCACGCCCTAACATGGGAATGGATTCACGCGTTATTGCTAGTGTCGAGGAGTTCAATTGAAGGTCTCGCGCGTCTCAAACACAGGTAAGTTATCTGTGAAATTTCGCCTTGTTAGGTCGTGATTGATAGGATCGCCGTCAGATTCAACCAAATTCAAGTATGGAAATACCAACTCTTCAAAATATTAACAAAAATTTGTCAATGCAATGCTCATTTACAGGTTTTCCTTCACCCAAAAGCATATTAGAGATCCGCACACAAAACGTGCGCGAGTTGCACCGTGCGAGTTGCACCGCGCGTCTACCTGTAGATTGGACACGAGTTCCCTCTCGATGACGTGCGGCCCCTCCGGCGCAAAAAGAACAAGAACAAGAAGTATGACAACAATCGTCAGATCGTCGCCGATGATCGACTTGATGGCCTTGCAGTATCCTATCTGCGCGTCGTGGAGCTCGACGAACCCGGTCGCGTTCTTGAGGATCTCGGTGGGGATGTCGCCCCGGGGGGTGACCCATACGTCACGCGCGCAGTCGTACAATGAGACGGAGCGCAGCAGCAGCATGTGCATCCAGCACCCCTTTAGGATGCTGATCTGACACTCCTGCAGCGTGCAAATTAGCACACACATTTGCATTACTTACATGATAATCTGACACTCCTGTGTGCAAATTAGCATATGCATTTGCATCACTTACAAGCTGCGATCGATAGCTGAATAAGGCATTTCAGAAAAGGATGATCATTTTCTAAATAGAAATAGCGCTACAACTTCAAAAGCATTACGGGTACTGATAAATATCTTCCAATTGTAGGTTGTTTTCTTTTAGTTCTAGGGACCGTGTGAGGCACAAAGACTACATACAGTCTGGTTCTGTGCAAGGGAGCCGGCACGGAACCGCTCATCCGCATCATCCCCTCCTTTAGTTGCCTTTTACGACTCGCCCGGGGGGCTCTAGGCTGCAAGCCAATTCCTTGATCCCCAGCCTGCAGGGGGTTCCGATAGTATGCAAATCAGTCAAGTCCAATATATACCGTGTCATCGCCGTGTCTGCAAAGTGTACGCAATCTGCACAAATTGTTGCTTCATATTTGATACGAAGATCAAATTAGAAGAAAATGATGTAAAGAAAAGAAAAAGATCCTAATCAGACCCGCAAAATCGTCATGGCCAGTACATGAATATCGCTACTTATACAAACTGATATAAACCCATGTTGATGAAAACTGCACCGCGTGCATTCAATTAACCCAAGAAGAAAATCAAAATAATAATCAAGAGAATTCGTATAATCGATGACAAGACTATTCAAGAGCTGCAGAAAAAATGAAAAAATGTACCGAAAAAAGACGCCACCTGTGACAGTCGGACAAACTCCTGCAGCCGTTTGGCGAACTTGATGAGTCGCAGGACGGTGATGGATGATTGGTTGACGAGCTGGTTCAAGGATGGGTCAAGCTGCTTTATGTGGATCAGCGGCTCAAGGTCAACCGTGAACGAAAGGTCGTACACCTGAGTGCAAAAAAATAACAAAAACTGTATGCAGTCTGCTTTTGGATTAGATTATTTTCATTGGGAAATTACGGACTAAATTACGCATCAATACAAATCGATAAAGAGTCACAAACTTATTAACATCGCCAAGCCACAAATCTAAGGCCTTCTTTCAACGATGCATATTTTGCATGCAGTGTTGCATGTCATTTTGCATGCAACGATGTTAAGGCGGACGGACGATCGTTGTCACGACAACGAGTTCCTTGACTCGGTTTCATGCACGGCTTGATAAAACCCAGTTAAGGATATTTTACATCGCCATTTTCTTAACATGGTTGCATGCAAAATTGCAGGCAAAATCGCATGATATGCATTGTTGAAAGAAGGCCTAACATACTAGATGATTTAGAAGGCCCTGCTGATAAGCAGCATAAAGCAGCCTCGTCCAAAACCTGAAGCCGACGTCGATGACAATCTTCACCCCATACAATCTCTAATTACAATCCACAATCCAATCCAATTTCTACATTAAGCCACTGCCAAACACATGCTCAAGATGCCAATATGCTGAAAAATATTAAAATAGACTTCAATCAACACAACATCAGCCCATCCCTGACAATACTTCTAACTATGGCCATAATTAGGCTTCATCATGATCGCATAACTTCTTCCTCCATGCCGCTGACCTTCTGAACGCCCTCTGATAAACCCCGCCCACCTGGTTCTAACAAACTTCGCCCACCTGATTCAACTCGTGCACCATATGAGTCTCGTCGGCTGTCAATCTCCTCAGCAACAGCGAATCGAGCACCGACGTCGGCATAAGTCCTGCCCCCGTGCCCTGATCGGCGACCAATCGCGAGAGAGTTAATAAATTCGTGCTCTCCGGATGCAAAAACGAGGCCGAGGCGCCGATCGTAAAACTGGGGGGGTGCGGCGTGGGGGCCGATTGGAGGGTCGAAGTGGGGCTGGACGCCCCCGCGGATAGTTCCCCGGCGGAAGAGGAGGGGGAGGAGGCGTCGAGGGATGGCGTGGGGGGAGGCAGGTGGGAGGGGGTGGGGGGCGTGCCGCGGATTTGACGACGTTCCCGGTTGAGGGCGACTTTCTCCATCCTCTTTCTCTTCTCATCATGATCTGTGCAGCGATGGGAGCCATGATGCTAATCTTGCATTTAATCTAAACTCTGAATAAAATCGCAAATTCACCATATTTTTCTAGCGAAAAGTCACTTTCTTTTCAGAAGAAAAAACATAAATCTCTTACCGTACTAAATAAACTCTATCCAAATACCGGTCCCAATTTGCTAAAAACTTAGAACATTTCGCATTCATTGTATTACTATGACATTATATTCGTTTTACGAAAAAAAAACGACATCGAATGAAAAATGTATGAAATTTAATAATTGTTTTCCTTGCAGTGAATAATACAGAACATTATCCCTAAATATGCACACGCCAAACGTTTACAAAATAATCTATTTGATGCATCAAACTAATAAGTAGCAGTGAAAAAACAAGAGTCTAAGAAGGAAACAAAGAATATAATAATCACCGTTTTTGACGTCCATTCTTAAGCACTACAGTCAAGCCTGTAACGCCGTGTCCGTGTTAACACGGGTTAGACGTTTATATTGGAGCTGGATTTTTATGGCCGAATGCCCTTCCTGTCGCCAACTGGAATAATAACTTACCCCGAACGATGATTATCAGCTAGCGACACTTGTGTGTTTAACGGCCTTGCTGAAGGGCCTGTAACGCCACGGTTTCATAGTTGCCGGTGCAGGGACTCGAACCCAGGTCCTCTGGACTCAAAGTCCAATGTCTTAACCACTACACCACAGCAAGGCGCTGTGGTGTAGAATCAACCGAAGAATCAACCCAAGAACTTAAAATAAGAGTATAAATGCATTGATATCTGCATGAATCAACAGATCTATCATTAGACAGATATTAGACATCAAATAGACATTTCACAAAACTTTATACTACGACGAAAAGAATGATTGGATCTTAGAATGAAATAAAAAAATAAAAAAAATTTAGAAGGAATGTAACCTAGGATGAGGTCCTTCTTCATGCCGACTTGGACGCACTTGGTGAGTCTGCAGTAGGGACAGAACCTGCGCGTGTTGATGTCGACCACACACGCACCCGTGAACAAACACTTCATCTGCTACACATTGATACATACACACACACATACTGCAACACATCGTACACACACACACACACTTCATCTGCTACACATTGATACATACACACACACATACTGCAACACAGCGTACACACACACACACTTCATCTGCAGTTGAAGGTGAAGCGTTCAAAGGCCAAGTTGAAGGTCAAATTAAAGCCAAGATAAAGGCAAAGCAAGTCGAAGACCAAATTGAAGACGAAGTTGAAGGTTAAGTTGCAGGCCAAGTTGAAAGCACACTACGCCTACTAAACTTAATTCTAGTAATAGCAAGCAATACGGTTCATCGCTTACTCCTAAATTTTTTATAAACAATGACCATCGATCAATTGCACAAATGTGCACTCACCTCGAGCTTGAATGCGTTGCGCCTGAAGAACGCCTTGCACGACTCGCATGACACGGCGTCAAAGTTGCACCCGAGCGCCTTGTCCCCGCACACCGCGCACAAGCGGTCCTCCCTCCCCCCGGCCCCCCCCGGGCCCCCCCCTGGGCACCCGCTCGACCCTGATACGCGCCTAAACCTACCCCCGCTGCGCATCTTGCCCCCCCCGCTGCCTGCTCCGCCCCCTGGGGGAGGGGCTAGGGGGTCGGGAGCAGAGTCTGGCTCGTCGGGGAGGGAGTTGTCGTCAGAGAGGCCGCTCGCATAGTCGCAGAAGGACGTGACGTCAAAGAGCGTCGGGAAGCAGCCCTGGACATGTGCACGACGGGGGGAAGGAATTAGGAAAATTTGAATAAGGAATAGGAAATTGGTATTAAAGTAACCCTTAAGTTTTAAACTCCAACTTTTAAGGGCTAAGTAGGGATGCCCCTTACTTAGCCCTTAAAAGTTAGAGTTTAAACCTTAAGGGCTGGTTCAATAAAAATTTTGCCAGATTCTGTTGCGGTTTTCGCTGGGGGTCTATTCATTTATAAGGACCACCAACAGTACAGTAACAAAGACTAGTATGTAGTCAGGTGCAGCGCCTTGGAGCCAAGCAATGAATCGCTCCCTTTTCTTTAGTCTTCTTTTTTACGAGACACTCGGGGAGCTCTGGGCTGCAGACATATACAATTATTACCCCAGTCTGCAAGGGGAAGTTGTCTTACTCCTGTCGCCCCTCTTCCTCCCGACAACCCACCATAACCTCCGTTTCTATCGTGTAATCTGCCCTGATCAGGACTGCTGGAGTTGGGTCTTTACGGCCAGATGCCCTTCCTGGCATCAACCAAATAAATAATTATCTAGCACGGGGTTCGCAGCTAACAACACTGTGTTTAACACCCTTGCTGAAGGGCCTGTAACGCATGGTTTCATAGTTGCTGGACACCGACGCCAGGACTAGAACCCTGGTCCTCTGGACTCAGAGTCCAACACCTTAACCACTACACTACTGTGCCTTACTTTATCCCATCCGTGGTGTGAACTCGTATGGCAGTGCAACAACTGTGAAAAATAGTGAAACAATCTGAATCAGCTAAAATTTTGACCCATTTCACAAGGGCCTTGTGAATTTTCCTCTAAAATCAGCCAAGTGCCATCAAAGAATTAACAGGTCGTTGACGTCAAGCGCTACATGATATCAAAAGTATAACATGAATGAAGCGTTTATACACACAACCATTAGATAGACATAAGAAATCGACTAGGCCCACAGCTAATAATCCGATACAAACGAACATCAATCAACAACAAATCCATTATCACCAGTAAGTGCTAGGGATGACACTTGAATCTGCGATAGTCCTACAGGTTGTGCAGACATTTTGGACCCGAACCTTAGTGCACCAATCATTCTGAAAAGTTTCTCATTCTTTAACAATATACCTGCTACTTAATATTTGAAGCACTCTAAAGCTACGCTCCAGCCTAACGCCAGATTTAAACAAATCCTCTCAAATATAAGATGAAATAAAATGAAAAAGAACAACTCAGTGGCATCAGGCGATTCTGAACAAAACAATGGCAAATTTTCAATCGACGTAGTAAAGCCAAAGTTCCATATTTTTTTATCCACCATACGAATGTCGTCATCAAATTTAAAGAAAATCCTTTCCAAAGGAACTCTTCAAAGAGAAACCACAATTTAAACATTAAAAGAAGAGAAACAATAGCTATAACTACGTAAATCAAAAATGAAAAATCACATCTCATGAAATAGGAAAAAAATTATTCCAACACATTCATTATTACATCAATATTTCTGGTGTCCAGACACAAAAATAAAAACCGTTAGGGTCTCTTTCAACGATGCATATTATTTAGCATGCAATTTTACATTCGATTTTTCACACAATTTAGCATGCCACCATGTTAAGAAAATAACAATGTAAAATGTCCTTAACTGAGTTTCATGCATCAAACCCAGTTAAGGAAATCGTTGTCATGACAACGGACATTTTACATTGAAATTTTTTAACATGGTTGCATGCAAAATTGCATGTAAAATTGCATGTAAAATTGCATGCAAAATTGCATGTAAAATTTCATGCAAAATATGCATCGTGGAATGGTGGCCTTACTCCTCTGGTTCACGGAATTTCAGGGAAGTTCAGTTCAATAAGGGACTAAGCTTCAAATTCATCAAACTCCTGTACATTTCCCACGCCCACACACACACAATGAGCACCTCTAACGGCCTTGACATCGAACAGTGGGCCAACTGTGACCTATCTACATGTATCAATAATCATTTCTATCAATTACGAAATCCCATAAAGAACCCCAACCAGTTTAGATCAGAAAGTACAATCAGAAACGGATACAATTACTATGGATGTGATTATGGATGTGCAGTATGATTGACATGTTTTCTGCAAATGTAGCTGTGAAATGACAATTGTTTCAAAAGTTATGCGCTTAAACTGACAACAAAAATCTAATTTCATTCCGCTATATAAAAATATTATTTTGTCAACCAAACTATACAATAAGACAGTCCGTTCTATCTAGGAGGTCATTTATTTACAGCGCATATTTACACAAATCTCATCAAAAATTAATTTACACTCTAAAGAGGGACCAGCCTATGGACACAAACCAATCCATACTTGAGGCTGTCAGCTAGCCAAAGTTACTCATCTATCCTTCAATGAGTACACTGATTGATTCAACTCACCTTGGCCTCTAACAGCTGAAGCTAGGTCTAGACAAAAGATAAGGAATGGTTCACCACTGGGCGATAGTAGTTACGTTAACTACTGACGTGGAACGCTCACAACACACACATAGGCCTCATGGCCGCAACTACAAGAAGGCAGCTTCAATCCATAGACGACTGCCACTTAAAAATTAGGCATTTTTAACACTGAAACACCACTGAGAAGATATACCACTAGCTTGCATGCACCCTCACCTTACTGAAACAAAGTTGCGGGTGTTTTAATACTACATATATATTGTCAAATGTCGCAATGTCGTATAATGTCGAATAAGGTAATATATATTATTATCAGACTTTTTTTTCTTTTTTGGTTCATAAGCTTCAGTCAATAGAAAGGGGGATCGCGTGTAGCACACAAGGGCTACTATATACAGTCTGGTTCCGTGCAAGAGAGCCGGCACAGAACCGCTCTCCCTTTTCTTTAGTCGCCTTTCACGACAAGTCCGGGAAGCTCTGGGCTGCCGGCCAATTCTTTGTTCCCCGGCCTGCAGGGGCATATTATCATACATATTATGTACAAGTACGCATAGATCGTACATTAGATCTTACTGTTTTCAACCATTCAAAAGGGCCCATATATATCTTACAACTTTCCAGCATTTTTAGCAATGCCAGTGGATTTGTTCTCGTCTCCTCTGCATCCACACAACGGTCCTAAATAGATTCACATTCTGATATTCTCAGCCGCTCTCAGCAAGCTCCCCGCCTTGTTAAACACAAAAAAGGGGGAGAGGGGATCTTACGTTTTGAGACAGCATTTCCTGTTTGACGTTGGGGGGATCCGTCTGTGAGTCGGCGGGAGGGGCGGGTGGGGCGAGGGGGTCGGGCTTGAGCATCTGCGAGTTGATGAGTCCGGAGAAACACTGGAGGAGGAAGGTCTTGTCGGAGTCCTGCACCACAGCAGCACAGCGCAGGGTATATATAGGATACACTGGATACAGGATACAGAGGATATACTGGATACATGATACAGAGGATATACTGGATACACTGGATACAGGATACAGAGGATATACTGGATACACTGGATACAGGATACGGAGGATATACTGGATACACTGGATACATGATACAGAGGATATACTGGATACACTGGATACAGGATACAGAGGATATAGGATACACTGGAGACACTGGACACATCTGTTTTTACATGTGTTCAAAGCAAGATATATACATGTATGCTTCCATGTTCAAGCACTAACCACTGCAATCAGTATATACGCAGACAACTTCTAGCATCCTATGACAGATTCCATTCATATGTAAATAAAAGCCTGCTAATGGTGATCAAGGCTAAAGTCAAAGGTAGATACCATGATTTGTTTACTCCAATACATAACGGACTACCAAGCTATTGTATTATGGTACAATAATTAGTGAGCGTAAGTAATCATGTTGTCCATCATATGGCCCAGCGTCAGCCGATTACCGACACCAAGAAGAAGAGATAAATAAATACAATAATTATGTACCGGTAGCGATAGCGTGATATAAATCAGATGTACACGGGTCACGCGCGTACTTACGCAATAAATATGCAATTACGCATAAAAGAAGCGCCTTTTTCGTAGCGGCTGGTACAGACTGCACCAACACAACCAACGACTATAAATGCAAAAAATTCTAAATGTTAAAAACTACGAGTAATAGCATTTTTCTAGCAAATGCTATATGAGATTTTTGTTTTGGAAAGTTTTTAGGACCGGACTTGGAATGCAAAGAGCATTCCGGTCCGGTTCATTGCCTCGGGGCCAAGCAAAGAACCGCTAGCGGCTTCGCCCGTCCGCATTCTGTCTGCGCTTGGGACGCGTTCGGGGCGCTCTGGGCCGCAAACCGATTCTTTGTTCCCCTGTTTGCAGGAGTTATCGTTCCATAAATATTCAATTAAACCGGGAGCAATGTGGCACTGGACCCTGGTCACTGTTTGTGTCAGATTTCATTGCAAACATAATGATGAAACAGACAACAGGATGCCATGTATTGCCGATCAGCCTCGGTTCGATTGGCTACGGCCTGGCCATCAGGTTAACAGCTAGGTCGAGGCCTAGGGACGAATGAGGATCCAACAATCAAGTGACTCTGAATCATGTCATCATAAGCTTCAAAGCCTCACGTAGACTGCACACAGCAAAAGTTGATTCTGCGAGCAAATGAGCTTGACACTTCAACTTTGTCCTTCAGCTCTGCAGACAGCGGCTTGGCTTAGAGTTAGCAACTTAGCATAGGAATGGCTTAGGGTAAACAATTTAGGGCTAGAGTTAGATTGGCTCTAAAATTAGGTATCTTTATTTGTTACTTATTGATTTCTTTATTTAGCCGCTCTACTGCAATGTTTTTGTTCACTTGTACTATTCTCAGCAGTTTAACACTCGACCGCATGGCATCAAGTGCCAAGTTCATTCGGCGCAGAATAAATTTGTGCATGCAGGCACCCTGTGTACCAATCATTACTAAGAGGGATCAGATGAACGGTTCATTGAAATAATCTCATTCCAGCCAGCGTGCTTAGACTGTATTCGATTTGTTGCCAACTTGTCCTTCATCAGACCGGCTGACTCCACATCAAACACAAACAAAAAGCTGGGCATCGTCCATACAAGTGGCAGAACTAGCAAGTAGTGGAGACTAGAAAGAGTAAAAGTGCAAAGCTAAGATTAGCACAAAAAGAAATGCAGATACCCTCTCTCCCACCCCCCCCCCCCCCAATTATGCGATAATTGCTATAAAAGCACAAAATTTATTGTCAAATCGCTATACGTTTTGTAACATATAGCGCACTTAATTAAATTGATAATACTTAAGCGCGTGAAAATTGCAGCGTAGATAAAGGGAAAGAGAACCTTGGTGTAATAACAAATAATTTTAAGGCTGGATATCAATATGCAGCAAAGCCGCAATGTACACAAATAATAGAAAATCAAAGATTGTGAATGAAAACTACCTGAGAACATTAACTTGTAAAAGCAGAGATATCACGATAAAAACTCTACTGGCAAATCAGTTGTAAGGCCTATTCTCGACTAAATGCGTACAGGCTTGGAGACCACATCTGAGGAAGGACACTGATGTATTGGAGAGGGTACAAAACAGAGCGGCACGAATGATTGCAAAATGTAGAATGAAAAAATATGAGCAGAGACTGAAATATTTGGGATTGACATTTTTGAAAACGCGAAGACACAGCACACGCACGAAGTATTTTAAATAATAAATGGACTCAAGGAGCTCGAGAGGATGATTTATTTTTAAAAGAAGCACAAATAGAAGCAGAGAACACTCGTTCAATCTGTCTTGAAAAAGATTCAATCTTGACATTGCAAAGTACAGCATTGGAAATATTGCATCATTGCTAAAACTGTGTCTGAATTCCAAGTCTTTCAGAAGAAATTGTAACATCAGAAAGCATTCATATTTTAAAAGCAGGTTACACAAGTATCTAGGAAGTAAAGGGGGAATGAAAGAAGCTGAACATGCTTTGTCCCTGGTGCGCCATTGGTGAAGATTTGCCCGAGTAGGCCTAAAGCGAGCCAACGGGCATCAAGTAGGCCTATATAACTAACCTCCATTTTTGTCGTCTAATCTGCAGTTTTCACACAGGTTTTGAGCTGGGCCTATATCTATCACTTACCTCATTTTTATCAAAACAATGACCATAATATTATCCAGCACAACTGCAGCAGCATAATGTTGTCGCATTAGCCGCGAAGTTGCAATAGCTAACAGGGCAAAGTAGCTCTTGTCAGTTATGCGTAATTCTCGTTTACTGGCATATTTGCGAGTACATAATTCATGGTATGCATGGGCATCATAGTATACTAGGCATGCTAGTGTATAACAGTATTTGTGTTGGCTGTTTGTTCAATATTCAAATTAGTTTGAAATGGTTCATACGATTTGTAATAAATTGTAATCCTAATTGTCACGCATCTTAAATATACAAACCCAATCAAATCACAAAAATGCGCTTCGTTTAGCGGCTCAGATATAAGTGTAGGAACACAAAGTCTTACGTCCATATCGATGTGCTGCCTAGTCCTCCGGATAGCACCGAACAATCCAAACTCGCCTCTTCTTCGACAAGCAGCGTTCTTTCACTTGTCCGCGTCCTCCAATACTCCAAAGTTAGCGTAAAATCCGCTTTCAAAATCCAAATGCTTATTTAAATTCAATTAGGAGCCGCAGCCTAATTAGCGCCCCTTTAAGTCCTTAGAATAAACGCCACACTGATAGCATGATCAGCTGATCCGGTCCGGACAATCGATACTATTCAGAAAAATCGCCGATAGCACGCGAAACTGGCGCTAACGATATCCGCTAAATTTAAGTATTACATTTCTTGACAGGCAAAGAGGGAAACGGAAGAAGGGGTTGATTAGGCGAAACTAGGAAGGATGGGCATTCTTTTTCCAACTTTCGTACAAAAAAAATGTTGCTTTGTTTTTTTAGTTTAATGTCATATGCAGTGTATCAAAATGGAATATCCCTAGATTCCGGGTATCTCGGTCATAAATAATCCTAGATTGCATTTTTTTTTATATCCCCAGCTCCTATTATTAATAATTTATAATGGCAGCTGGGGATATTTTCGCCCCAAAATTCCAAGATGATAATATTAAAATAATGACAAATTATTTGTCATAATTACTATTGTAATGAAAATATCCCCAGATATCTGTATTGCAATAAAAATCAGATTCCTCAATAATTAAATATCCCCTAATCTAGTGATCATTGGCCAGCACTGCGGTCATACGCTAACTAAATCACACTTCCGTAGCTTCATTATGATGTATTTTGCGTATAAGAAATCTCGTATCAAGGAGCTTAGACCAGACCTGCCGTGAGTGGAGCTTTGGGAGACTACCTGGCGAGACCAAAAAATTTATTTATTTGTTATGCAATGGGCATAAGAAACAAGGATTTTAATAAAATCGACAGGAAAATATTATGCTTAACTGAAGTACCTATATATGTGACCCAACACTAGAAGACTGGTCAATTTGTCACAATACCGAAAGGCAAGTGCAAAGGAAGGATGAGTGTCAGTTGTAAAACCAGCAGCAGCCTGAATTATATTAAATATCTATGAAATTTAAAACTCACAAGTTTATTTATTTTATACATAGGGGACAACGTCTTTTATAGTAAAGATTTCTTGAACAAAAATGTTACTCAAACATTCACGGATACTTTCAGTACACTGATGATTAATCGCCGTTTCATTACTTGACAAAGTCATTCCTTTCCACAAATGAATAGAATCTCTTCAAAAGGACATCCCACGGCCCATAGAAAGCTACATCCCACAGCCTATAGAGAGCTGCATCCCACGGCCCATAGAGAGCTGCATCCCACGGCCTATAGAGAACCACATCCCATGGCCCATAGAGAGCCACATCCCACGGCCTACAGAGAGCCACATCCCACGGTCTATAGAGAGCCACATCCCACGGCCTATTGAGAGCCTAATTCAATTTTGCTTGAAAATCACTAACTACATCCAGTAATGTTGTTTCAAAAAATTAATACAAAATGATTGAAACAATGCGAAGACAAAACACAGCCTGTGTTCAAATGCACCGGGCCACTGTCCGCTCTAGTTCATTCTAGATTTCTTCCTTGAAGCAGAACCATCGCCTTTCTTGAATTTCTTCTTGTTTTTGTTCTTTCTGAAGTCCTTGTCGCCCTCTTCTTTCACCCTCTCCAGCAGCTTTCGTTTCTTCTCGCTCCTAAAATTTTAAAGCGAATCAAATTAGTTTATTAAGCGTTATTAACCCCTAGTCTGATATTTTTGTTAAAATGCACTTTGTGACTTTGCTGCATTGCGACTGACTTTGTGACTGCGACTCTGCAACTTGGCTTAGCAAAGCATCCGCTCCAGCCTCCTCCTCGACACGCAGCGAGCCTCGACGAGTCTGTCTGGCCTGGCGCTATTTTGAAACCTTTTTCATCACTTTTTTCACTATGATGCAGCAAAACTAATGAGGCATTAACCAGTCATCCTTTTTATTCAAATGCATATTCGGTTATACAACTAATTACGATTTCATACGCAGCAATAAAAACGTCAAAAGCTGCAAAGATTTTACTAATGCAAAGCAACCATGAAATGGCATGAATAATAAGCAATAGAATTAGCCGCACAATATCGATAGTCCCCGATTTCTCTTTTCATTTGATTTGTCTACAAATTGGTTTAACTGTGTGGTTGTTCAGTTATATCATTGCTTAGATCAAAGCGAAGATCTATAAAAACGGTTAGGTGTCGTATGTATAACGAACATGGTGAAGAAAGGAAGACTGAGGCAGTTTGGACATGTAGAACGCACAAATGAGGAAGACTAAGTATCCGCATGCCGATATATTGAGGTGGAAGGAATTGTTGGAAGAGGGACGGGGAAGAAAACATGAAAGGAGGCGGTAGAGAGCGATATGAAGGAGCGAGGCATGAATAGAGAGATGGCAAAGAATCGAGAGTTGTGGGGGAGTCTCATCGTTAGAAACGTTCAACCTGTGTTGACACGGAAAAGTGGACGTAAAACCTAAATAAATGATTGCAGTTGTTTACTTTGTGACCGACAAACACACCAGTCGCCACAACGCAGACAAAGCCTACTGATATTAATGCACTCAGATACAGTCATAGAAATCACAGATACAATACAATCATATACCCTGGCAGTCAGTTTCAGTGACTAATTTGTGGGATTGCCCAGTCTCTATTTCATTGATTCCATTGCCTCATGATTTTGCATTGATTTCTCGTCATACCATATACTTCTATTGATGAAATACTAAACAATAAATATAAGAAAAATAAGAAGAACGCACCCCCTGATGCTGACGATGCCCGGAGCCCCGGCCTTGAGCGATGCCGTCCACTCGCCCTCCGACCCCTTGATCGCATACTGGCTGAGGTCACGACCTTTAAGTAGGTCGGCGGCCTGCTTCTGACGAATCACCACCTCCCTAGCAGCCTCGGTCTGCACGAAACAGAACAGCGCGGAATGAAGCGGGCTTGGTTGGCCTATAGGCCTACCACGTAATTCCAATACAAAACATAAAGGGTAAGCCTATAAATGGTGACAATTAATAATTATCATACAAGGTGATGCAACGATGCTTTGAAACCAAATTACATTTGTTTTCGTTTAATTCAGTATTCGATATTATTTGAACATAATATAAAAGCAATTCATCATGGGGTCGATTTAAGCCGAATACACAGCGGCTGGCCCAACACTTATGGATTCACTAGGATATTCTTGACAAAACACTACTATATCAAACCTACAGGTTTAACATGATCATCAAATTTTACATGAATAACGTTCCCTCTTTAGCTGCCCGTATTACTTGTTGCCTGTATTCATGTATTACTATGTCCCGAAGTATTAAAGATGCGAAAAGTAAATTAATTATTAGACTTTAGGGCGCTACAGATTTTAAGATAAATGTAAATATAGAGCTGATACGAGTGCGCAAGCCAACCAGCTCTTGTTCCATGGGCAGCAGAGTTGACTCCATGACCACGACGCGTGGAGGAAACATCTCGGCCTCGGCAGCCTTCATCTGAATGTCCTTCAGAACCTGAGCACCGCTAACTATTGGATCACCCATAAATGAAAGCATTTACTAATATGTCAAAAGTCAAGAAGTAGACGAGTTGCTCCAGAAAGCGAAAATAAATATTACATAACAAACCTTGAAAATGGTGCTTTAGTGAGTTCAAATGGATCATGGTTAACCCTGACTGCAACGTATATGAGTGGGATCAAGAGGGTTATGGTCAATCCTGACTGCAACGTGCATGAGTGAGATCAAGAGGGTTATGGTTAACCCTGACTGCAACGTGCATGAGTGAGATCAAGAGGGTTGTGGTTATCCCTGACTGCAACGTGCATGAGTGGGATCAAGAGGGTTATGGTTAACCCTGACTGCAACGTGCATGAGTGGGATCAAGAGGGTTATGGTAAACCCTGACAGCAAAGTGCATGAGTGGGATCAAGAGGGTTATGGTTAACCCTGACTGCAACGTGCATGAGTGGGATCAAGAGGGTTATGGTTAACCCTGACTGTAACGTGCATGAGTGGGATCAAGAGGGTTATGGTTAACCTTGACAGCTGCGCGCATCAACTGGTTGAAGAGGCCAAGCATCTGTCCCACAGTGAGGTCTGTCGTGGAGAGAGAGTCGACAAGCTCAGACCTCAACACCTCCACCGTCTTATGCTGCAGACCCAGCCCCAGCAGCAGCGCCTGCAGCAGCAGTAGTAGTAGCTAATATCACACATTCTATACATACATTCTATGAGTTGAAGACAGACAGCTTCAGTTTCAAAAGAACATAATCGAAATTTTTTTTGACTTTCTATCAAATAACTGGTTACAAAAATTGTCTTAACGAGTTTTTTATTTTACAAGCATTTACTTGGTGGTGCTATTTTCATACTCTTTAGGGCTCTCTGCAGTGAAGTGACCTAAATCAGCAAAGGAGTTAACTAGAAGGCAATAAACTGCGCTGGACAGTGCATACGCTCTGCACGGCCTTGGGACTGAGGTCGAGTCTCTGCAAGAAGTAGAGACGCGCCAGCCTCGGCACAAGGTCAAGGACGAGGTGGTAGTCGGCCATGTTGGTGCTGTACTGGGCAAGACGCTGAAGGTCGTAAGGCGTCAGGAAGGTCGAGAGCTCGGCAGGGCTCAACTCTGATACAGCCACACATACAAACATACACACACACACAGGCTCAGTGCTGACATACACACATACAGTGTCACAACATACACATATACACGCACATCTAACCCCCTGCAGGCAGGGGAACAAAGAATTGTCTTGCAGCCCAGAGGTCCCGGGACAAGTCACAAAAGGCGACTAAAGAAGGGGGAGCGGTTCTGTGTGGGCTCTCTTGCACAGAACCGGACTGTGTATACAGTCTTTGTGCTACACACGGTCCATAAACTAAAAAAAAAGGTAAAAACACAAAAAACACACGCACAGTTCAGACATGCACACACACACAAACAACATTCAACAAACTGAGACACTACATCATACACTAGAGCCAGCCCAATGGCTCTAGTGTTTGATGAAAAAGAATGGACCACCGGAAGTTAGGCCTCCAAGGTTGTATTTCTGGTTGATCTTGATTCTATAATCTTTGGTTGTGGGTTTCACAACCAACAGTGATTGAAGGATTCGAGTGCAAAAGAGCTGGTCTTAATTTGCGTCTACATGCTACAATCCAAACTGCACATAATTGTAGGCTAGTAACCTACATTAGACTGGTACCCTACACTAGACTGGTACCCTACACTAGACTGGTACCCTACACTAGCCTGGTACCTTGCACGGGTTCCCTCGCGCCCCTCCGGTGCAACAATTCCAGAGCGAGCTGGGGCCGGTAGGACCGGAAGCAGTCACATGACAGCAGCGACACAAAACGACGTCGGAAATCTGCGCCAGGAGAAAACAGACATTTATTTGCATGACGAACTGGCAAGCAATCAGCTTCTCTGACACGTAACTAATACATTGCATCAAGAACAGGCAGGGCTGCCACGACATGCCAGGCATAAAAAATTTGAAAGCAGCTATTAAATTTCTGTTAATTACTAGCAGTATCCTAAGATTTCAGGTAACGTTAATTCCAGTACAAAACATTCATTGTCGACCTTTAAGTAAACCATCTGCGCGCTTTATTAAGGTGTACAAAAGGAACAAACCGGTCCAGTATTTGAGCAGCCAGTCTGCACGCTTTATTAAGGTGTACAAAAGCAACAAACCCCTCCAGTATCTGAGCAGCCACTTGGACTCGTTGTCGGAGTCATGAGTTCCGTCGTCCTTCCTCATCCACTTGAGCATGATGCACGTGTTCTCTCCCGTCAGGTCGTTCTGAACGCCACAACACGGACCCCAACCATTGCCATTGGACCAAAAATGAATATCCTTAGATTCTGGGTATCTCGGCAAAAAATATTTATAGATTGCATTTAAGAATAAAAATATCTTCAGCTTCCATTATTAAATGCACCACTAAACAAAAATCCCCAGATATCTAAGGATTGCATTAAAATCAGATCCCTAAATGATTAAAAAATCCCTAAATCTAGTGATATATCCCTAGAAATGGCATCACTGACCCCAACCCTAATCTACCAGTGGCCAATCAGATAATTTGTCCTGACTCAGTCCCGAGGTCACTGCTTTTGAACAATTATATAATAAGTTTAGAAAATATTCTAAACTAAATCCCATTATCGCACACCCATTATCGCACATCGTGCAGACGGCCTAAAATCTATGAAATTATCGTACAATTATTGTACAATTATCGTACAAATATAGTACAATTATCGTACAAATATCGTACAATTATCGGACAATTATCGTACAATTATCGTACAAATATCATACAATTATCGTACAATTATCGTACACTGCGCATCACTACACGACAGAGATAAAACCGCTTCTTCTTCTTCTTCCCCTGCGAGTATAAGGACCGCGTGCAGTAACAAAGACTATTACAGTGCGGTTCTGTGCCTCAGCCTCGGCTTTACCAAGCACAGAACCGCTCCCCCCAGTCGCCTTTTATGACTCGCCCGAGGAGCTCTGGGCTGCAGGTCAATTCTTTGTTCCCCACCTGCATGGGTAAACATGACTTCAAGGAGATAAAACCGCGACTGGCACCGCAGCATACATACCACAGTCTGACGCAGATAAACGGGTGTCATGCCGACGTTTTTCCAAAACCTGAATCGACGAGCAAAGGACAAATAAATTAGGAAACAAAGATTTCAACGGCGATTCTACATATCCACACAAGCTAAGTATACCGATATAATCGAACACTACAAAAACGCAGCGCTTTCTGCAGTTCAGACACAAAATTTGTTTGTTTCTAGAAAGTTCTGTCTGATAGCTAACTACTTGTTCACAGAGACTGTTAAGAAAAAGTATTAACACAGCATCACCTCCAATTGTACATACATTGAACAAAACGATGAGACGAAGAGAATTTAGGCCTCCCGGTGCCCAATATTAAACATTACTCAAACTCAATGAAATAATTATGAGGATGCGTTGTAGCCGAGTGGTCTAAGTCGCTGGCCTCAGCGACATCGCTAACATTCCGTTGTTCCGCGCGTTAATTCGCGGTTAATTCGCGGATATCTGGGAGTTAGAAAATGAATTCGCGGATTAATGATTCGCGCTTAAATCGAGATTGAGCAACGGTCGTTAGAAATGTGCTTCGGAAACATTGAAGGAAACGTGAAGCACTCTACCGCAGCAGGTCGGCAGTCAGTCCGTAGCTGACGCCGATGTAGTCAAGGCTCTCTGGCGCGCGGTCGCCCACCGGCTGGAACAGAGGGGGAAGGCTGGCCCGTAGCCTGATGCGCTCCGTGAGCAGCGGCCCAGTCTGGCACGCACACAACATCTATGTACTATTGGCCTACGTGTCACATTACGCGCACAAGATATCATTTATAATTCAAAATAAAGCTACGACTTTACTTAGTATTTCATTAAAATCTAGGACTAAAAACTGGAAGTCATCGCCGAGTATAATTCAATATTCTTCTTTTTTCTTCTTTAAAAAAAAAGTTAAGGACAGTGCGTGAGTAACGATGACTATCACAGTCCGGTTCTGTGTAAGAGGGCCGCCACAGAGCCGCTCACCCGTCTTTAGTCGCCTTTTACGATTCGCCCGGGAAGCTCTGGTCTGCAAGTCTATTCTAAATAGTAATTGATATTAGAATCATAATGGGAGTTTGTTTAGCCATTAGATGAGGCAGTGAGCTGTATGGGTACACAGTCAGCCAAAGTGCCTAAATAAGTTAGGCAACAAAGTTATCAATATCAATATAAGAAATAAAAATAAGTAATGATCTAGCGCAGATAGAGAAAATAATGCAGGCATTTACACAGTCTGTAGTTTGTATTTCCGAGACAGGCTTGATGATCTCCTTCATACAAGGAATCTTGTTCTCATAGTACATCTGAAGTAGTTCCATCGCTCGCTTGCCATACCCCATCTACACCAGCATAGAACATCAGAGTGCTTATACCAGCATAGAACATTAGAGTGCTTATACCAGCACAGAACATTGATGCATCCACATCACAGAAATAGAAGCCTAGAACGCGCATGCATAAATTTTTGTAATTCTCTAGAAAGAAACAGACCATTTTTTTTAACTCCCTTAACCATTTTTACTTAAATGTCCGCCTAGGGGTTAAATCTTGTACAATTCAAACATCCTTTTTCACAAAACTTGTATTCCTCAAATATATGAGCAAATCGCTAGAAATGCCTTCTAGAGATGACCCAGGGACGCAAGAGCGACAGAGCGGCGGAGCCGCAAAATGCATTTAAACTAAAATATCCGACTAGGGGTTAAATTGAAGTTAAAGTTAAATTAAAGCACGGCAGATTCATCCGGATCGCCAGCCTTAGCGGGCAGTGGTTCGATTCCGTATCTCGATGTTCCCCCGCAAGTAGAACTTTATTTTAGTCACTACAATTGTACGCATTAGTCACGAAGAGTACATTTTAATTAGAACGAATTTAGAAGCGGTACAAGCCTGTACCTTCTGCATGTCTGGATGAGTGGCTATTCGCACGATGCGAACCCCGGACAGCTTGCCAAACGATTCGTCTTGAAACTAGCGACAGACACGTGTTGAGACCAGGGGTGGATTTTAAAGACGTACCTTTGTTCCCACCTTTACCTTTGCTTAGGAGACAATTTAACAGCAGCCCATAACCGCCATTCAAAGTAGCTGTTTGTTTGGTCCATTAAAATGAATATACGACGCCATTAACATGCAAAATGTAAAGTAATTTATGTTGTATTGAATTAATATTAACTTCATATCATGTCGAAAGATATTTGTACTGTTTTTTATTCATAAACACATTGCGAGTTTTTTTCCAATGGCAGTTAAGAGATGCCATTCAATTGTCTCCTAGTTAAGCCAAAGGTAAAGGTGGGAACAAGGGTGCGTACGGTGTATAAATCCACTCCCAAGTTTTAACGACTCCGAGCTCCTTACGATAAAACTAATTAAATTCTTACTTTTTAGTGTTCAATTAAATGACAGATTCCTACTATCTTTATCCTATTGCAACATCTAAGCGGAAATTACCATGCCATAAACTTGTTCTCTATCCCTGCTCTTGTTTCCATCCCTTCATTATATGCCAAATCCACACTTCCAAACACGATTTTCACATTGCCACATAACAGTATTTTCAAATTAGTCGGACAATTCCAAGCTACTCGCACCAAAATCCACGAGCTAACCAATCATCTGATTACATGAGTGATTAATATCGGTATTCACCGTCGCGAGTTAACCTCGAGTTGGCGTCAATTGGCGGATTGAGTGATCACGCTAGGCATAGATGATTGACAACGGTCGCTCTCAACTCGCCGATTGACCAACTCGAGGTTAACTCGCAATGGTGAATACCAATATAAGTGTTTTCTCTACTCGTTCGAGTGAATAACAAATATACATAAGCAAATTATTGTAAAACACGATATTATCGCGAGCATGTAATTTAGGCAAATTTCTCAAATCGGCAAAACTCGCAAAAATCACATGCGCCAAAATGAAGCTGCATAGGATTTATAAAACGGGCAGTCCTTAGAAAACACGAAAATTAAGTGCAGCAAAATTTCTGAGAGGTAAAACCGCGAATATAACAAGCAGTAAAATGTCATGTTTGATAGTAATCAACTAATAACTACGTTCAGAAGCGCATCAGCTACTAGTCAAGGCAGAAGCTAACTAGTCAGTAATTAAGCAGAGAGCCAGACCTGCTCGGACACGGTCCAGGGGATGAGGTCCCCCGCCGCCCTCATGCTCTGTCTCAGGCCCGCGCGCATCGTGGCCTCAGAGATCTGACCCTCCATGCACACCTAACAACTAACAGTGTTACCACTCACACCTAACAACTAACAGTGTTACCACTCACAACCTGCCAGGGAATCCCACCAGTGATATCACTCACACCTACAACCCACCAGCGCTATCATTCACATCTATCACCCAACAGTGTTCACTCACACTGTTCCGGCACACCTACTGCTCACCAGTGTTACCACTCAATAAAACACACGATAAAAACATAACCTTGCTCAATTTTGGTACTGATGAAAATCACAGCAACAGAGTACTTATACTGCCGTTAACAAGTGACTTAGACTATGATAAAAGAATATGATGATAGCCACCATCATTAAGGTCCATTTTAAAAAACAAGATTTACAGAAATGGTGCAAACATAAACAATTGTCGGAAAAGCCAATTATGACCAAAACAGCCGCCGACCAATCGTATAGTTAGGTCCATTAGGTATACATAATTCACTAGTACGCTATCTGCTAGATTAATCGATTCCAATGCATCCAATGTATCGTATTCAGATTCCTCCTGTAGATGAAGGCTCTATTGCAAGTTACACCAGTAAGAAACACAAAAAGAAAAAAGTGCAACAATAAATTTTAAAATATTCAGTTTACCACCAGCTTTAAATGTCAGTTATCGCCAAACGACCAACCAATCACATCGCACTATATCAATAACACTCAAATAGGTCAAGCTGACCTGAATCACACAGTAGACATTGGGCAGCTCCGCCGTAGCGTCTGACTCCTCCCCAGAGCCTGACCCGCTCTCCTGACCCCGCAACCCTTTGGGGTCGAGGGTCGCGCGTGAGCCCGGCCCCACCAGACAGAAGATCTGGTGGGCCGGAGCGTCGGCCAGCAGCTGAAGGTCGTCTGGGGAATTCTGCCCGAAACAGAAAATTGTACAAATAAAATATTTATTGCTATTTGCAATAAAACTGGCAATGAAACTATAGATTGCCACTTTACCTTTGGTACTGCGTGTGGAACTGCACAGTAAACTGTATTTACTGCATGTAGAATGTATCAAAATGCAACTATTGAAAATATAACTATTGCTTAGTTTATCGTTGTTGCCTTTCATATATTGTCATTGCTTTTTGTTATACAGCATTGTTTACAAACTTGTGAGCATTGTGATTTAAAAACAAAACAAATTACTACAGAGGCACAAAAAGGAAAACAGGATCTTTTTTTTTATTGAGTGACGGTGTAGATAGAGACTAAGTGGCCCACCTTGTAGTGCGAGGACACACATTCCTTGATCCATCTTGTAGTTAGAGGGCACTATTTCCTTGGCTCTCCTTGTAGTGGCGGGAGATTAATACTTTGGCGTACCTTGTAGTGAGAGGAAACACATTCCTTAGCTCACCTTGTAGTGATAAAACATGCATTCTATGGCCGACCATGCAGTGACAGCAGACTGGCACACCCTGTAGTAAGAGGAGACTAATATATTGGCGCACATTGTAATGACAGAAGACAATATATTGGTGCATCTTGTACTTAAAGGAGACTAATAATTATATTGGCGGATCTTGTAGTTCGAGGACACACATAGTTTGGCGCACCTTGTAGTGCGAGGCAGTGTAGATGGAGACGAGACGCTTGAGAAACATCTCTGCCACGTCGTGATGAGAGAAGAGCGTGTCACGATTGACATGCATGAGCTCACAGCGTGACGGCGCGACACACGCGTACGAGCTGCGTGTCACATCCGTCACGTCGAGACACAGCAGCGCTGTGAGCCAGCGCTCCACGGGGTCATCGCTACGGTAACGGATCGACTCGACCAATGACAGCTCATGCAGCAGCCGACCTCCTGACGACAACAGTATCAACAAACATCGTATCAAGCTTGCGTACTTGTCAACGTATTATTCCGTGAATTGTACCAGACACATCCTTACCGACATCCAATCAAATAATTCCAGCCTACGCAGCCCATGGTTTAACTAGTCTTTATTTTTTCCAATTTTCATACGGTATTAACATGTAAGATGCTGAAGGATTTGAAGTATTGTCCTCATGGGCTTGATGTACAGAAGCATTGTCATTATGGGTTTGATTTTACAATCTCAAGCTATATTGCAACAAGAGCACGTGTTGTCGATGCAGCCCGACAGCAAGTCGCTGTGTTGAAGTGAAATCATTTAAATGTACAATGCACATTTGCCTTGTTAGCGTCGTCAGCGATTGCCTTGATGATGATGACGATGAGCGTACGACAATGCATTTCGATATATTTTACAAAAGTACATTGCGACCATTCACAAGTGCTCGTGGCCTTTGTAAGGCAAACTGAAGGAGCCGACTTCAATACTTTTTCCCTAGAATAATAAATATTTGAGTATATAATAATATCATAATTGATCTATTATCTAAAAAAAAAAATCTTTTAATTTTTTTTATACATTATTTTATTTTATTTTATATTAATACATTCCAAAGCTGAAAAGCGTTCAAATCATGGTTTAAATTTCACATCATGTTTAGGGAGGAAAGTCCACACAAACAGCATGCATTGTCACGTACCCAGCATTGTAGGTATTCTTGGTTTCTTGATGGCCTCTGCAAGCTTCTTGACGCTGACCTCACTGCCACCACTGTCGCTGCTGCTAGAGCCAGCCTTTTCTCTCAAGCTGCTGATGAGCTTGAGCGATAGCGACCGTCCCGTACCCTCATACCTACACACAACACGACTGCAATATGACCACTATATATAATACATCACGTAGACATAACGAAGTCAAATATATCAATCAAGATACTATGATCACTCATAGCTACACAACAACACCTAAACGATATTCCTATCAAATGATTGGCTGCTGCGAGCAGCGAGTCAAAATTGGAACAAAAACCATTTTACGTTTGTCCACAGATTTTACCTTTAGCAAAACTAAAGTTAAAGAAGTGATCACTCAAAGAAGACTAGAGCAGAAGTGCCTCCTCACCGAATAATAACTAGAGAGCAAAGTCTGCCGATCTGTTAATGACTAGAAACAAAAGTCTCCTCAGGCATATATGATTAGAAACAGAATTATCTCACATGACTAGGGAGAGAAGTCTGCTGAAGCATAGATGACTACAGACAGAAGTCTTATTGCACATACAGGACCAGAAACAGAATTATCTCAGATGTCTAGGGAGAGAAGTCTGCTGAAGAATAGATGACTAGAGAGAGAAGTCTCTCACACATATAGACTAGGAAGAGAAGTATCTCAGACCACTAGAGAGAGAAGTATCTCAGACGTCTAGAGAGAAGTCTGCCGACCCATTGATGGTGGAGGACATGAAGACGAGATAGGGACCGAGCAGCGCCTTGACTAGCGGCAGAGGAATGGCAGCGGCCTCGTCTATGCACACCAGCTCAGCCTGGCCCAGCTTGTGTGCGTCGGAGGGGTGGATGTACTATACAACAAACACCACTATGTACAACAACAACGACAACATAGTAAACTAAATACAACAGCTCAGCCTCCTTCTGTCATGTGGATGCAAACAAGGAGAGCAAGCACTTTGAACATCAGTTGTAACTGAATATCTTAACTGCTTGTTTGTCACTTGACGGTATGCACACAAACGTAGCAACTAATGTGGAAACTTTACTGCATTTTGTTGGTACTGTCTTTCAAACGCGCAGAATTTTGACATAATGAATCACATTTGTCTACAAATTTTGCAAATAACTGTCAAAACTCAACATGGCTGCATTCTTCTACTTCTTGCAATGTGAGTTTAAGGACCGTGTGTAGTAACGAAGACTATTACAGTCCGGTTCTGTGCCTCGGCCTCGACTTCACCACGCACAGAACCGCTCCCCCCTCTTAAGTTGCCTTTTACGACTCACCCTGGGAGCTCTGGGCTGCAGGTCAATTCATTGTTCCCCGACCTGCAGGGGTAAATCTGGCTGCACTTGTTGCGTATAAAATTATTATACTGGATTACGATGCAATAAAAAGGTGTGAAAACGATGAATAAGCTCGTAATAAATAAAATAAACAGTGAGTAGAAGACCTGAATGGTTTGCCGGTGTCCCCCTCTGTAGACGTTGACTCTGATGAAAGCCCTGTTGAACTCCGGGTTCTCTGACTCCACCATGTTATAGTCTGCCTCCTGCAATAGTATATAGTAATTCTACTCCGATGCCAACAAATGTTATACTGTTAAAATATATGGTAATATAAATGATAAACAGTCAAAAATTATTTTACTATTGGGTCATGAACGTTTCACCACGCCACCGAATCCGTGTTTCCTGGAAAGCGGACGTGTAATAAATTTCCACTACTACTAAGTTACCATTCCTTACAATATACAATACTGACCATAGATTTTCATATTTTTCATTTTTTCAGTTCTCAGCGGCACGAGTATAAAACTGTTATTCTAATCCAAAAGTTTACATTCGGGGATAAATCTTTCGAATATTTTAAATATATCGGAATGTAGTCGTGCCTCGTATTTGAGCGCTTGGAATCCAGCAGCAATGAAGGCAAACATGGTCTTCAGGTTCTCAGGGCTTGGTGCTGTGACGTATATGTTGGAATATCTACGCAACACATCATCACATTGGGCTATAAATAGTTCTCAGGGAGTTGTGAGGTATATAAATACTCGTATGCTGGAGTATCTGCGTAACGCATCATCGCATTGCTGTAAATACCCAATAATAAATAGAAATCATAAACACATAGGGATGTGATTAGAGTTTTCGATGATAGTCCAAAACTGACATCAGCAAATGACCGTCAACAGAACTAAACATTAAACTTTAAAATTTAACGCTTTGACAGGCGGCTATAAATAGAACATTGATATATATAGAACACATCTACAAAGCATTATGATAACATCCATCATATGATACATCCAACGACTTAATCGTCACACTTATCTGAATAAACGATGCAGTCCATTGGCTAGAGAAGAGCTAGTAAGAAATCTAAACAAATCACAACTCAGGGATGGGAGAGGAGAGGAGGGGAATTATGTAGTTAAAGAATCATAGGTAGCAACAAAGACTATTACAGTCCGATTCTGTGGGAGGGAGCCGCCACAGAACCACCCCCTTCTTTATTCGCCTTTTATAACTCGTCCGGGGAGCTCTGGGCTGCACGCCAATACGACAGATCCAACTGGCAGGGTCTCTCTCTCTTCCATCAATCATACATACACACACACACACACATACATACAGACAGACACACAGACACACACACACATATACACATAGACATACACACACACACACATACATACAGACAGACCTGATCGAAAGTGAAACAGAGAGAGACAACAGCATGCATTGTATATGCTCAAATCTTTTTCCTATTTAGCTTCCAATGTCATACCAGTACTCAGTGTAAACAAAGACTTTCTGTTGAACGACTTTTTTAAAGATTTTTGATGGCATGGAAGGAAATCAGTGCCTAAAAACTATCAAGCAGTTGAGTGCCCTTGAGAATACAATGGTACATGCACCATTAATACATTTAATTTCTTAAATTAATAACACCCCCCCTCCCCTACCCGTAAGCAACGGCACAAGCCATGCCAAGCCCGAGCGCGGCGGACTTGCCCCGCCCCCGCGCCGCTGTCATGACGACCGTGCTGCGCAGTGATTGGTCGACGATCCCCTCCACAAACTTTAGCACCGCCCTCGCCTGGTGTGACGTACCAAATACAATAACTAATCAATCACGCGCAAAGTCTCATTTTTCTTTTTTCTTTTTCGATTCAACGGATTAATTATTTAAACTAAACGCTAGGATACAAATTCAAACAGGGCGAAGAGAGAAATAGTTTAAATTAATATTGTATCAAATTAATTTTAGTTTTCAAAGCCAAAATACTTCGCGTAGAAAGCCACAAGAAATTATTTAATACTCTTCAAGAACACAGTTCAGCCTCCACTTAACGGAGCAAATATTGTCATCAAATTTAGTTCATTTAGCGATGTGAATTGACTGATGCACGTAGTGGTTCAATAATATAAAGAAACTCATTTTTAAGCACAACTGCAAAAAAACCTGGGGTGACTTGATGCGCTCCGCGCGTCCATTGCGCGCAAAAGGTAAATGTGGTCTTTAAAAACTAGAGACAAATTGATACGGAGTGAGATAACAGGATACAGAGATAGATAGACAGAGAGACGGATCTGGTCTAGAGTGACACAGAGAAAGATGACAGAATCAACTAGCTGGGTCTCTCTCACTTCCATCAGTCATGCACACACACATACAGACAAACAGACAGACAGACCTGGTCTAGAGTGACAGAGAGAAACGACAGATCCAACTAGCAGGGTCTCTCTCTTCCATCAGTCATACACGCATACACACACACATACAGAGAGACAGACAGACCTGGTCTAGAGTGACACAGAGAGAGACAACAGATCCAACTAGCAAGGTCTCTCTCTCCTCCATCAGATCTCTCTTCAGCCTCTTTAGCTCCTCCTGCTCCGCACTCAACGACCCTTCCTGCAACCAAACCAACCCAACCACATCGGGGTTATAACCAAACCTAACCCCAACACAGCAGCGTTCTGATACACCTAAGCCTCAACTTAAACCCTTTCTCATGGACCTGGACCCTCTGAACGAGTCACACGCAACAACAAACCCTAAAGTCAAACTAACCCATGCGCTTTAGGATCATATATAAACCTTAACTTCAATCCTTTATCTTTGGTTCTTAGTGCAAACTCAACGCTAGCAAACCCTGCGAGTCACATTTAAACTTAAACTAAAATCGCTTCTACGCCTATTTAACCCTCCTAACGAACCCAGCGCTCAATTCCTATAGTATGCTTTGCTACACACACAAGCGATAATGGCAAAAATATAATGGCAAAAATTTATCTAAAATATATCGTAATCAATTTTCTTCTTTTATAAAAAAGTACTATTAAACCAAAACCAAGATAATGACCGAAAAAGCTAAAATCACAAAATTCTATACGTGTTTTCTATACAACCGACCTGAGATTTAGGAGAGATGGCCTTGAGCTTGCGATCAGAGATGGGTAGAATGTTGAGTTTGTCGTCTATGACCAGACAGCTCTTGCAGCGAGCCAGGGACAGCAGAAACCTGCACCGCGCACAAGCCAACAATCTATGCGTTGTTGGGCGAGCCAAGGACTCGCTAACGTAAGCATTAACTAAAACTAACGTACCAACCATCTATTTATCGTCCAATCTGTTAATGTCCATGTTTTCACACAGGTTTACACATTTTCGCCCGCCCTGATCAGGACTGCCGAAGATGGGACCTTACGGCCGGATGCCCTTCCTGGCGCCAACCAAATAAATTATTATCTGGCACGGGGTTAGCAGCTAGCGACACTTGTTTGTTTAACAGCCTTGCTGAAGGGCCTGCAACGCATGGTTTCATAGTTGATGGCGCGATTGTGTGAATTGATGCCTAATTAATCTCCAACACTAGCGGCAATAAAATCTAACATAGTGAGCCGACATTATTTGATATAGCCCAACAACAGAATAGAATTTGCTAAATGACATGCTATCTCGCTTTATTAATCAGACATATTTTAGATCAACGCTTTTGCCTTTAAAGAACATTTCTCTGAATACTTTCACAACATTACCAAAGCGCGTAGTGTCAACTAAACCATTTATTGAAAATACGCGCATCTTTAGAAATTCCTCAATGAATTTCTTTAATTCTAGCTACAAATTCTAACTACAGATGATCCATCGATATGAAACAGAAGACATCAACGCATCAAGTTATAACAGATCAAGGCTGTCTGATGAGTTCTATCATTAGCTAAAGTCTAGAGACAGCCTCTGCTCACCTCTCATTAAAACGCCCGACCACGTGCTGGTGTGATTCCGTGCGATACCGCGCGTGGACGTCCTAAGTAAAAGAAACAATCAAAATTATACAAATTCAAAGATTGATAAAATGAATAAACCAAAGTCTTCGTTAGTCCCATCAGGTTAGTAAACGCACAGATTTCTGTTCAGGTTAGCTATCCATAATAAAATCTTCACAAATTGGTATCACCATTTGTATAAAGCCAACCAAATGTACTATGAAATCTGCGATTGGTTACTTTGACTTAACCTGATCTACTTATGACTCTAAAGTATGCACATACTGAATGTCACATGTCACATGCTCACGTCATCTGTCAATTGCCAAAAACAAGCATTAATACCTCATTGGTTTTGCTGCAGTATAGTGAAGAAAATGATGAAAAAGGCTTCAAAATAGCACGCCATGCCAGACAGACTCGTCGAGGCTCGCTGCGTGTCGAGGAGGAGGCTGGAGTGGATGCTTTGCCAAGTCGCAAAGTCGTAGTCGCAAAGTGCATTTTAACTAAAATATCCGACAAGGTGTCAATCATCAACATAATAAGTAAATCTGAGGCCCGCAGCCCTGAGAGCCCTACCATGGTCATGGTGTGCAGTTGTCTCAGAGAGGTCATTGACCTCAACAGGAT
>JAQIWG010000389.1:0-35549 GCA_034695025.1 Chamaedrilus cognettii
TTCAATGGATGATATTCAATGGATGATATTCAATGGATGATATTCAATGGATGATATTCAATGGATGATATTCAATGGATGATATTCAATGAATGATATTCAATGAATGATATTCAATGAATGATATTCAATGGATGATATTCAATGGATGATATTCAATGGATGATATTCAATGGAGGATATTCAATGAATGATATTCAATGAATGATATTCAATGAATGATATTCAATGAATGATATTCAATGAATGATATTCAATGCTGTATCAAATGAATTTCGCTGCATAGTCTAAGGTTGCGTCATTGTTTTGCGACGCAGGTCATGGGGGGACGAACCAGCTGGGGGGAGTGTTTGTCAATGGACGCCCCCTACCGGAACAGGTCCGGGTGAAGATCGTCGACCTGGCGCACCAGGGGGTGCGACCATGCGACATCTCGCGTCAGCTGAGGGTTTCACATGGATGCGTCAGCAAGATACTTGGCAGGTTAATAATGATGTGTCTCACTCTGCCGGTAAATAACTATGTGTTTCACGCAGCAGCTAAAATTAAGTATCTCACTTGAATCCGTGAAGTCTTGATTAACTTCACTGTTACCTCCATTTTGCCGTGCCTCGCTAACAGTCTAGCTCTCCTAGCTATCCAGCCAGAACAGCACACGTTGCACACTATGAAATCGACCTCATACTTCCTTATACTAAAACACCTGCACACCGGGAAACAAAGAATTCGTTTGCAGCTGAGAGCTCCCCAGACGAGTTGTAAAGGCGACTAAGGAAGGGGGAGCGGTTCTTTGATTTGCCCCGAGACACTAAACTGGACTGTAATAAGGGTACACTAACCTTAGTTTTTAAAAATTGTTAGAAACCATTCAAATTTTAAGTATTTAAACTCTCAAGGCCTTGCTTGTGTGTGTGTCCAGGTACTATGACACGGGTTCAGTTCGTCCGGGTGTCATCGGGGGCTCCAAGCCGAAGGTCGCGACCCTGAGTGTGGTGGACACGATCACGGGGTACAAGCTCGACAACCCGACTATGTTTGCGTGGGAGATACGAGAGAGGCTGCTCACGGAGGGAGTCTGCAGTCCAGAGTCTGTTCCTAGCGTCAGCTCTATCAACAGGTCTGGCTTGAGTCAAAGTGTTGCAGTGTTGCCACTCCAGCAGGATTGAAGATCGCTGGATCGTTTAATTTTTTATTGAATTGTGGTATAAGCGTATAGAATGTTGTGAAATTATCAAATAGCCAATGTCATTGTCAAATTTGATTTTTCTATTATTGCAAACTGAATTCCAAATTGAGAATCACTAATCAGGCTGTGCCTAACACACTAACGATCCTCAATCCTTTACCTAGGCCCATGTCAAAGTTATCGGAGATAAAAATTGCTAGCTGTTTTAAATACTTTTCTAAAATTGACAACTTAAAGTATTAGTTTGTAATCAATTTTTGTTATCTAGTATGTATTTGGTTTTTTCGTCTTGAAAATCTAGTAGTCCAAGAAACTAACTTCATCACTGGTAAAATAATTTTTATGAAATGCTGCGTATTTGTTGCTCAGAATCGTGCGCAACCGAACGGCGGACAAAATAAAACTATCTCTCACTTCCGGTTGTCAAAACCCTTCGCAGCAGACTCAAGCTCAAACCCTGAACCAACAACAGCAGCAGCAGCAGCAGCAGCAGCAGTTGCAGCAGCAGCAGCAGCTGCAGCTGCAGCATCACCCGTTCCTTGGCTACCCTCTGGGCGCGTTCCTTGCGGAGGGTGCTCACCCCGCCTTCATGGGCCCCAGCTCCCCTGTCGGGTATTCAATCGGAAATCTTCTCGGCCTAGCTGCTGGAGGAATGGGACTAACCTGTCCACCCCGACCGGGCGAGATGGACCAGTCCATGATGATGACGTTGAAGAGGGCGTGCGACGAGTTCACTCGGGATGAGGAGGGGAGTCAGAATGTGACTGGCGCAGCGAAGGCAGAAAAAGAGGTTAACTTCAAATTTTATCATTAGTGTACTTAACCTTTGAATTTAGCCTTGTTTATTCTCTATACATACATGTCAAATTGCAGTTCTAGCTTCAGTTCATAGTCAGTCGGTGCAGCAAGAGCACAAGCCTTAGGGACTGTTTTCTATAGTCATGAGTGCTAACTCTGGTTGGTGTTTTCTGCTGTTTACGTAGTTGTAAATAAATGATTTACAAAAGTTTAGATCACATGACAAATAAAGAACAAATCGACACAAAATTTATCTGTTCTGCAGATGTGGCCGACTGATTTCAAAATGCTTAAGTCCGACGTCGCCCCCGCCGCTCATTCCCCCGCGGATCTCCGCCAGTTTACGTTTGGCACGCCCCTCTACCACGTAGCCACGCCCCCTCTCTACCAGGCCACGCCTACTCAGTATGCACAGGCCTACGCAGCAGCGGCTGCAGCGGCACAGGAGCAGCAAGTGTTTATTCAGCATCACAATCAGCAACAGCAGCTACAGCAGCATCAGAATCAGCAGCATCAGAACCAGCAGCAGCAGCAGCATCAGAATCAGCCGCATCAGAATCAGCAGCAGGGGTCTGTGCAGCAGCAGCAGCAGCGCGGGCCTCTTCAGCAGGTAGCACTGAACTACAACTTGGCTGAACTGACCCTTGGCGCGTCTGGAGGCGAAGGGGGAGAATTGGACGGCGGTATCAAAGTGGAGAAGTCTGTCCAGGAGCAGCAGCAGCAGCATCAGCAGCAGCAGCATCAGCAGCAGCAGCATCAGCAGCAGCAGCATCAGCAGCAGCAGAGTGCTAGCGCGACTTATACCACTTCACTCGGTCAGTAGCGTCTAGTTTTCCTGTCAAACACGGGTGTAAAGCAATATTATATTGTTGCTGCTTCTCATGTTTTAATTGATTTTTTATATTCGTTGTACTTGATCGCTTTTTATATTTTTTTGTTGAATAATTGATATTGTATTTTGTAGTTGATGAATTTGCTAAAATTAATCGAAAAATATCAATCTTAGTAGTTGTTTTGAACTAAATGTGCAACTTCATCCAAGATCAATGATTTATTTTTTTGTTCCGTAATCCATGAAAGATTTTTTGTGGCAGCTAGATTGATGAAGCTGCAATTGGTTAGCAGTTAGTCCTTGTCTACAGGCGTCACCACGTTGACGCTGATACCGCTCCCGATGACGTCATGCCAGCCTATGACGTCAGAGACTCCTCCCACCGCTGTGACGTCATCTGTCAATCATCTGACGACGCGCGCCATGACAGACAAACAGTTCACAGTGGAGCGTAAGCATTGCCTGCCTACGATGCATGTCATTCTTTACGTTTAATCTGTAGAATTAATCTGTAGAGTTAATCTGTAGAGTTACTCTATCGAATTGATTGGTAGAGTTAATCTGTAGAGTTAATCTGTGGAGTTAATCTGTATAGAGTTAATCTGCAGAATTATAGTTATTGCTTACAGTGTTATTGTGTATAAATCAATGTATACCTATGCAAGTTGTATTGCTGTTGCAATGTATGTGCCTCCCTTGTATCGTTATATTTTTATTCTGTTTGAGACTTCCCGGAGTGTTTTTGTTCCAGTCTCTTAACCATTTGTTCAATTTTAAATTTATGCTTTGTATATTAAATTACTAATTTTTTCGCTTTCTGATATGCTGTGTTGAAATAATTTTGGGTTTTATTTTTACTTCGTTATTATCAATGAAAATTACAATTTATTATAAATAACAAGTGGAAAATTAATTTGCTCAATTTTTCTTTGTGTCAAGGCTAACGAGTGTTTTGTTTTTTCAGAAAACAACAATCTCGCAACGGTTGCCAACAACAACCTTTTGACTGTTCCCACCAATCACAGCGTCACTCCCACCACCGCGCAGAGCTCAGCCAATGTCAGCATGGGTCGTGTTGATGACGTCAGAGAAATCACAACTATTGATGCCAGCGCCATTGCAGACACGGGGAATTCCAGTGATGGTGGAAATTCTCCTGGATCTGTGACTAGGGCAGGCAGTGGAGGACCAGGCACAGGGACCAGCACTGGGTCGCAGAGTCACAGCGCTGGGTCGCAGGGGCTGGTGGAACTGAAGGCAGCCGGTGTCACTGGCCTAGGACATCCTTACCTCGTCCCAACGTACGGACTGTACTGCAACAGTAAGTGGACTGGGTTTAGATTTAATCTGTGGTACAGTAACAGTATGAGAATTCTATATGATGTGTTTTACTGATGTATTCAGTTACCGTATACCGTTCTGATTTAGTGTCATGCGATATGGATTCTATTTATTTGGTTATTTTTACGCGTATCTTATGATTTGGATGAAACAAAAACTTGGCACTGACATAAATAACTGAGACAGATACATCAAATGCAGCTTGTTTATATTTATCTGAATATGCATATGTCCAACTTTTAGCATTCTTCTTTAATTGTACACTACTTCCCGCTGCGAAAGCCAAATCCAGTTTAATTTTCGATAAGAGCAGATCTGAGCAGCTCTGATCAGCTCAGAGCAGCTCACAGCAGCTCTGAGCAGCTCACAGCAGCTCTGAGCAGCTCTGAGCAACTTTGAGCAGCTCTCTGCTCTCCAGAGAGCAGAGAGAGGAGAGGAGAGCTGCAGTGCAGTGAAATGTGGACACCCCATGCAGAGTCACTATCATGCGTCCGAAGTCGCTCTCGATTGATTGATAGTGACCATTGTCGGGTCAAACGGCCTCACATCGGTTACTACCGGTTTAGCGACTGTCTGCCCATTGCTAGAGCATGGGCCGCGCCTTGGCAAGCCCATCTCACCAGCTTGGCTTTCACTTTGACGATGACTGTATGTGGCATGCATGAAAATTGAATAGTATTTTGAATGATTGCAGTCTTGCAATGTTTTGATGTTGAAACCACTTGAAGGAGCTATTTCTCGATGCTTGTAGACCTTGGCGACTATGCTCAATGTAGTTCGGCCGGTCAGTCAGATCTACCCTACACACAATACCCCTCCCCCGCCGCGGCGGCGTACGATCCTAACTGGGCAATGCGTTCTCAGACTGGTCAGTGTGATCTCTACTATACCCTGGTTGTTGCATCCATGGTTGATTATTGATCTGGGTCAATGTTTGAACTGTCCTTAGCCGTTACGATGTGGATTAAGTTGATCTCGGATCAAGTTTTTTTTTGAGCTGTGATCATAAATTTGCACTAATGAAATACAGGGCATAAATCTGTAACTGCCGGCTGCTCGACCTCGATTTGAAGTGCGATTTAGTTTTGTGGTCCGAATTGACCAATCAAATTATTCGATACAATTCTCTCAAAGATTTTCATTCGTTAAATCAGACTACAAAATTTAATCGCACTTCAAATCGAGGTCGAGCAACCGGCAGTAACTTGTTCAAGTTTAAATTAATTTCAACTATTGATCCATGATATTATTTTGTTTGTTTATTCAACAAAAATTGTTATGTCATTTTTAAATTGATTATTTCAAGTGCCTACTAGTGGTAGGCAATTTTATTTTGTTACTTGTTGGCATGCTTTTGATTGCGTTTTGTGTATTACTTGATCAAAATGCTTTTCTTGTTGTCTACAATAAAGTTGCTTTAGTTGTCTAAAATATATAGCTAGAGTCTGGCGCTAGCAATGTCTTCTACTCTTTTACTGATGTGGCTTTTAGTAACTCCGTAGGTTGAAGTTTTAATTAACATTTAATACTTTTTCTAACGTGATATTTCTTGTTTGCAGGCTATTACATCAGCAACCAGTCGACCAATCCAACCATGTCCAGCAGTGACGTCATAGCTGCCCACCAATCAGCTGTTAGCTCGGTCTCCAGTGGATAGATGGTCGCCAATGTTAGCGTAGCTAGCGTGACAGTTTCAAATGCTGCTTTAAGTTGCATTCTACAATTGTAGTCAAGCAATGATGAAACAATGAGACGCTGAACAAGTTGATGCATGTGTGCTGCAGCTGTAACAGCGCTGAGGATGTTTGCTAATGCAAGAGGAGCGAGATTTGAGTTTAAATATTATGAGTGTTGACTAATTTTTGCTGGACGAACTATGTTCTCACAGGTGTCCTGGTGGGCTCAGCTTATAAACTTATTGAGTAGCAGGTATTGTGAAAGGTAGCGCTATAGCGATAAGTCGTACGCACTACTCAGGGGCGTCCCGTCATATGGATCAGGTCGGGCCTTTGTCCGACCTTTGGAAAGGTGGCCCTACCATTAAGCATTAGTGGCCCTACCTGGCCCGACCTAAAAAAGTTGTAGTGGCCCAACCTTTAGCTTGTAATAAGGAGCCCCCCCCGTCAGAAAATTGTCCGGCTTGGCCCGACTCCCCCCCTTTGGTTGGACCAACGGGACGCCACTGGTGCTACTTAGCTCTGGCCACGATACTAGTAGAATGCAATTGAGCTGTCTGCACTCAGAGTCTAATGAATGAAATGACCATTTGTTTTAGAGCAATAAATAAAAAATTGCCTTTTACTCGAACATTGAAGATCGCCTATAGCTTGACCAGAAGAATGTTACTAGAATTTTTAAGATTGATGAAAGTTGAAAGCTTAGTTTTCTTCATAGTCGCTGTTTTAAATTATTTCAAATTTTGAGTTTTCTCTTGAATTAACAACCAGCTGAATTTAATATTATCCTGTGCAATATTGGATTATTCAAGCAGTATTATTGACTTGTTTAAGTGTTTAAGGTAATTGTTATGTAAATTTATCGTGTCATTTATTTTGCATCAGTTTACAGAAAGTACTGATGAAAAATTATCTTGCGGTTAGAAACATGTATTTATTTTGGGACAGAACTTACGCTTGTTAGCTGTATATAGTTATTTGTGTCTCAGGCTTATAGATGGTTGTATATTTTTGTGTATTATATCATCATACGGAGCATTTTGTTGAGCATTTCTGATTAGATTGCCACGAATCTTCTTTTCAGTAAACTTTGTTAATTTTTTCAGAGAATTAAATAAAACGACAATCCCACAAAATACGATCACCGAATCATTTGGGTTTATATTGCCTAATGAAGTGCATTATATCGTGGCGATTTGCCAGAATTTCAGGCATTTGCCGGAATTTCTGGCATTTGAAGTTATCTGTTACAAACCCTGAAGTGGAACAAAAAATTAAACGATGATAAGTTCGTGGCGACTTTAATGACCAGTTCATAGCGATTTTCCGGAATTTTCGTCATTTGCCGGAATTACTGGCATTTGCCAGAATTTTCGGCATTTGCCAGAATTTTTGGCGTTTGCCGTAGTTTCGGCATTTGCCGGAATTTCCGGCAGTTCAGATCAAGCCAGTTAGCCGGTGTAGATCAAGTTTTGAATAATTGAATGCATGCGCAGCATTGACTAGTAAGTATCCTTATTACGGATGGGTTTATACCACAGATATATTTGTGCATTTAAGTTTGACGTTTAAGCTTCAGTTTGCTTTTGCTGCTTTCAATGGTGTTGTTATAATCGTGGTTTACTGCGTTGCATTGCCTGTCATGCAATGGTCAAATCTTTAACCCGCAGCATCAGCAGCATCAGCAATAGGCTTTAGTGTCCGCCTATCTTAGCTAGCCTATCTAAAGAATATCGCAACATTTGTGCCGCATTTTTGGACGCGCTGATATTCTTACGAGTCAAAAGTAGATCAGGTCAAATCAAAAACACCAATCGTAGACGACGTTTCGTGCAAGCGGCATTCAGCCAGCGTTATATTTGTCTGCGAAGATTTTTCTATAAATAGCTCATCCGAGGAAGAGGAGTGATAGAGCAAGAAGATGAGCATATTCTTATTATTGTTGTTGAGCATTAGACTCAGAACTAATCAACTGTAAATTATTTACTTGAACTTGTGAGGTCTATCAAGTTAGCAGTTTGAGTTTGTACAGACGTGTGGAGGAAATTGAATCTCAGATCGTTGTAAGTAGATATGAAAACATCTTGTAAGATTTTGTTCTGTTGTATTCGTCAGTGCTTAATATATTCGTTTTGTGTATCGCCTATTTAAAAAGCGGCAGACTTTAATTTTGCGCGGATGTTTTGCTGCAAATGAATGATTTACAACATATCTTGTATTTTGACATCAGCGCCACTGTGCACCTGTTTGATATTGCTTGATCTATCGTTTTATAAAAGTGATGTTGAGCGAATAATTGCTTCATCGGTTCTTAGTCACTCTGACATCATATGCTGGTAACTAATCCAGAGTGCAAACTGAAGATCTGCTATCGAATACAGAGAACAAATAACTGACATTTTTGTAGAATGCGCGACAATACAAATATTGTCTCCTGCTTTTCCCTTAAAAATCCCTTAAAAAACACATTACCGTAATTGAATAAACTGACGGACTTTGCGACCGTGTTTATGCAGAAGTCAAATTAATGGTAAATGTCCACGTGCAGAACATTATTCACAAGTAGAACTCAAATCATCCACTTACAAGATCTTAAACAAGTCGCTTGCTATATGAACACACAGAGGCACATAATTGACAAAGGCACTAATGCAAGTTGGGATTACTAGTTGTAGCAGTCATGTTATAGTAGAAAATTAAAATATAACATCCTGTACACAAATCGATCCGACTGATGATGGCACTTAACATCCATGAAGGCGGTTAGTTTTTATAAAATAGATAATTATGGCACATTTCTGAGAGAAAATAAATAATGTTTCAACGTTTAAAAAAAGATTAGATTATGCACAATAGAAATTATAAAAAACAAATAATTTGTCAATAGAACTACATGTATACTAGGGTGCATCGTATGCCTCACATTTTTCTAAATTTGGAGGGAACCACCTGTCCCTATATTAATTCTTTATCAATTTATATATATAAAAATTTTCTGGAAAATTTGAACCCAATATGGCGCAAAGGCCGATATGGCGCAGAGGCCAATGTGGCGCAGAGGCCAATATGGCGCTCCAATATTCAACGCACAAAACACCTCATGATATGAATATCTCAGGCCATGGCAATAACAAGGCAATAAAAGGCCCAAATGTCCAACATCCTTACTTACAAATAATGGCGGAATGCAAAAAATATGGTGCAAACGATCAACGCGACACGTTATGCTTAGGTACAATCCTTAATTACAAATATATAGATACAGATTTAATATCAAAGTGAGACAACTCAAGTAAGAGCAAATATCAATGCGCAGGAATGTATGTCCGAGTGGTCGTGCGAGCCAAAACAGATACATCAATAAGAACTGCAATCAACGTACAACTCAAACCACGCACTGAGCCAGGGCCTCTCACTGCAGCTGTATATGTCGGTATACATAGCACTGACATACCTCGGTAAGACTCGGTGCATGAACGAGCGTTGAGCTCAATAACTAGGTCAAGACTGACCCATCAGCACGCGTGAATTGGATTGCATCATAGGATCAAGATATAAGCGAGGTTCATGACATTGTGCTCTCATTGGTCACCTATAGCTCGACCTAGTCTCAACAGCACAAGTCTATCAATTGACCAACCTTATATACTCACCACCTTCTACAATAATCATTTGCTCACAATACATCATCAAATATCTTGCAACGCCTAGATAAAGTTCAGATGATACAAGCTAAGCAACCAATACACAAGGCGTTTAATCTAACAATTTTAGAATCAACTCTATATGCCTTGATAACCTAGGACCGCAACTTTATAATCAATGCCATGGAATCGGGACCATTTAAAGAATCGGGACCATATAAAGCAGAGTTCAACTCACAAACCACCCAATCCACAAGATCTGTCAATGATGACACAACTGAAGCACTCCCTCTACACTTCTATCGCTCAGCCTCTGATGAAGACGCTGAGATTTTCCCCCCCTCCACACCCCCTACCCCCTCCCCGTCCCCCGCCCCCTCCCCCCCTCCGCCCTCGACCCCCCCTACTGCCCCTCCAGTTTTCGTCGTCGACAACGCAGAGGCCGAAACAAAATCCGCTCCGTCCCAATCCGGGTCAGGTGACCAGTCCTCCTTGTTCACAGAATCCCCTCCACCACCGGCGGCCCTCTTGTGCCTCTCACCCCCAACCACTGCACACAAAACAAGAGTAGCGAGTCTACAGTCCGTCTCAGTGTACTAACACGTCAAATTCATCAAATGCTCGTTTAGAAAATCCTCACTGACAATATATAACACAATACATCCCAAGATGCATAAGGTCCCAAAGTCAGTTTCAAGTTAGTCCGTTGGTATTGTTTCATTGTTTTGAAGCAATAAAGAAGCAGAGAAGAAGAAAGAAACTTTCTCGGACCGTGCGGCGTGACGACAGTTTTGGCAGAGAGCGATCGTTTCCTCACACTCTCTAGAAACTTCTCAAAGTCCTCCTCACCATTGACACTGCACAGCACGCACACAGCTCCCCATTGACACTGCACAGTATGTACACAGCTACCCATTGACACTGCACAGCACGCACACAGCTCCTCATTGACACTGCACAGCACGAACACAGGTCCCCATTGACACTGCACAGCATGTACCCAGCTCCCCATTGACACGGCACAACAGTGACAGCAAGCACTCAGTATAGCTACTAATGCGCTTTCACCACACTGTAGAAACACATACTTGTGTGGGCTTTTTAAGTCAAATGAATCATGCTGCACTTATCAATATAATCATTAACCAATACCCCAATATAACTGCATGTCTTAATTATCTAATATTCCAGCACTGATCATAAACTTTTTCTTTTCCACTACATATCTATATATTACGCAGAGTACGTGCTCCTACGGGCATAGACACTTTGTCGCTAATTTGACCAACCATTTCTCCACCATAATTTCCAACCATAATTTCAAACCATTTACATCTGAAGCGCGCTGAGCTCACATTTCATCATTGGGTTTAGTCGTCCAAGCCCGTCTTATGTCTGCCTGGTCTCTCAGCTGCTTGGCGACCCTCGCCGCATGGCGCTTTGCCTCCAAGAACGACTCCTCCTCCAATCGCAGCTCTTCCTCCTGCTCCAGCAACTAGCAACAACAACTGGGTCAGGTCAAAGGAGATCCGGGTCAAGTAAATAAACCATTCAAGCGAAGGGGCACTGATTGAATTAACCACCACGGCAATAATGACACAAATAACCGACAGTTAAGGAGCTTCAATATCGATCAATAAATCAAATCGATATCGAAAAATCAATATCGATAACAGAAATATCGATCGTTGTGAATATATTCGTCCAAAGTACTTAGTACACTGGTTCAATCCCTGTATTTTAATAACATTACCATTGCTTCAACTATCGATCACTTTAGATACAAATTGTCAGCACTTCTGCACGATGATTATTACAATAGACCTAGGTATTGGAACTATCAACAGATCGACACAAGAAGAAGACATTCAACAGGTTGCCATTAGATTCAAGTAACTAGTTGAGCATGGGTGCAAACCTGCGCGTCTATTTCTGCGTCGACTTTCTTCTGATAGATAACGAGGTCTCTGAATTTCCTCTCAGATATAAAGCCTCGCTCCTCCTCCGTCAGTACAGCCCCGTACCTTAACAGATATATATATAACACACTACAGTAACATATATACAACACATTACAGTATGGCGTATGTAACATGCTACACTATCACATATACAATTATACATCCTAGAGATATACAGATCAAAGCGAAGCAATAGGAAACCAATAGATAATATTTAAAGTGAGCCTCCCTGAAGGCCTCTTGCTATGTCATTCGCTGCAGGCTTCATTTTACTGGACACAAATCAATCTTAAACAATACTAACATTGTTTAATTTAATTCATTGAAAAAATAAAGGAAAAGGTCGCATTATTCTGAAAACCAGCTCGTCGAAGCTATAAATACATTTTTTAGAAGATCCTTAAATCACTGAGAAACTAAACAGTTTAACTCTCAATAGATTACAGAAAATATTGAAAGATTTATCAGAAACACGTCTGCAACAAGATAAATAAAGATTCAAGTCGTTGCAGCATTTAATGCATTCAAAAATGATACAAGGACTCACTGGGTGACCGTGATGTCATTCGAGTCCTGCGGCAAACAAACACTATGTTATAATACACCATGCCAGGCACGACCTGCTTCATCTTCGTGTCAGTTTTTACAGTGAAAAATTGAATGGGCTTTCTAAATATACAATCAGCTAAAAACACCAATTAAATCTTAAGGATCCATATGCAAGTTGAAAAATGAACGTAGCCAAAACCTTTTAAAAATTAATTAAATTTGACGCAGCCAAGCCGCGTCCGATTAAAAAAATGTATATTGCCAAAGCCCGGCCCTTTAGAACCGACCCGAAAATTGACGGACCCGTCATTTCTGACCGTTCGACGGAAAAAAAAAAAAAAAAATTTCATTTCTTTGCATTGAATGAACCCGTGTACAAAATATTTTATCAAAATCTGAGTTGGTGGGGTGTTAATTTAATTTTTTGGGGGAATGAGATGACGTGGAATAATTCAATATGCGTCATATAAATAGAGATATATTCAAAAATGTTACTAGTACACTTCCACAGCGGTGAAAAGTTGTAAAAGTGATTTGTTTACAAGTCATTCATCAGACGAGACAATACATGTAAAATCTTTCATTACAAATGATCAACGGCAAGCAAGTTTCAGTACCGGTACTAGCAAAAATGAACAGCAACATCAGCCTGTATTATGCTGGGGTCAGATTGCCCCCTCAGCGCTTCTAGGATGGACTGCGGAAATGTCAGATACTGTTAACCCCCTATATGTGAAACATTGGGTAAGTATGTACCCCTAAGGTTAGAAAAAGACATAAAATAACAGAGCATGGTCTATAGGGGGAAACTAGCTGCACGCCATTAAAAAGGAGTCAAAAAGACCCCTTCAGTAGTTCTAGCATTAATACACAGATTGCGAAAACATAATTTCAAAGGCTTTAAATTTTAATTTAATACACCGAGGGTATGCAACGTTTTCGTCAAGCAGTACATCTCCACTTTGAAGCGCTTTACTTACATCATCCATGAGATTCTGAAACTGAAACAGGCAACAAAACAAAGCAAATGAAACAAAGTAATTAACAACCAAACCCTATTCACCGATCTAATTAAAGGACACAGTTCAACCAGCATGGCCGACAGTCTCAGTTAATTCATGATACAATAGAGTTGCGTATATCAATCCCACACTTCGCAGCACATTATAGAGTAGAGGAAGCAGATGATCGCCCACCGTCGATAGACTAGTGATGGTATGTGTCAGCATGTACAGCAGCATGCAACTAGAACAGGAACATCGCTTGGCATGCAAAAACATGATCTAGTTCAAAGGCAACCTAATCAGTCAGTCAATATATTGTACCCAGTAGTCATTCTAACAACTAAAATATTCATAAGCTCTACATTAAATTTAATTTAATTAGCGACCAGAGTCTTGTACAGATTTGCTCATACGGTTTGAGCTCAATGCGCAGATATATCTCAGGATTGAACACAATGCCAAAGACTAGAATTTTTTTAATATCATATACAATATTTTAAAATTAGTCTTTAAATATCATGCAGCCCAGTAGGTTAACAATCACAGTGAAGTAATTACAGCAATGCATATGCAGATAATTCAACTTCTACGGTATAATTTTATATCACTCTATGTGTGATATTATGATATAATAAATCTGCCCTAACAGCGTGTGCCATTATTTATAAGTTCATATGAATGCAAGAACCAGTCCAAGAGCTCTAACCTCCACCGACAATTCTCCAGCAGCGCTGTAGCTTGTACGCAGATATTTTCTGTTCACACAAAACGAAAACTAACAATACTGCATTAAGGGATATTATGGTTATGATCCTACAAAAATAAAAAAACTTACAGTATACATGTAACATCTATCTAATACGATAGAAATCTGTAACAGGCTCAAATTTTAATTTGTATTTCGTTGTACATCTGTTGAGATTGGGTAAAGGGTAGAGGGAGGCGGGGGGGTATCATCAACTTTGTACAATGAACCCCATCGTCATCATCATCATGTGAACGATCATTTGAATGTAAGTTGACGCCACATCCACGTCAAGCCCCTCCCACTCATCGCTTGTCCATGTTAAGCCCCTCCCACTCACCGCTTGTCCACTGTTGAGCGACACTTGGCGCAGCACAGACCCATTGCTCGTCTACAAATCTGGTCAAACAACAGTCTCCGCTCCAACAAGGCGCCTGGCGCCAGCACGCCTCAGTCAGGAAACTATCCGGAGATCCTAATTTTGTCTTTATCAAGAATATTTGAGTATTTGACTAACTTTAGGCCTAAAGATCGTGACCGGAAGTTCCATCATACTGTCAATGTTCTACCGGTAACTGATGCAATAATTTATCATCTTATTCAGCCGGTGCGTTTAGCGTCAGTACTGTAGGCCTCGAGGGTACGGAAGCGCTTCTTGCGTGAAGGTGAGTATAGCCTACTTTTTTTAGCGAACTATAATAGGCTAGCTCTCTTGTACACACTTGTACACTGCCAGGGCCTCAGGCAGGCAGACAGGTGTCTGGGCGGAAAATCAAAAATTGCTGACACTAGACTAGTCCTAGGAGGCGTTCAAAAATAGAACGGGGCTTCTCGTCTCGACTCGTGTGTCGCAACGATTTTGCAGAAGCTGCTGCAGCCTGTATGAGCTGCTGCTGTTGCTGCTGCTGCTGCTGCTGCTGCGGTTTGACGACTTCCAATTGACAGCAGCAGCTGCAACAGCTGCTGCTGTGCTGTGCGCGTGGTGTATGCAGCGTGTGCGTGAACACTGCGCTCACAAACTTGTTCAGCGTTGATCATAAGGTCACCAGGAACACGACAAAGACAGAGTAAAGAATGCTAAGCTAGCTGCTGCACGGCTGCTCGATTTTGCTTCGTGGACTGACAGTAGGCTACACAACAGTTAGGCCCACTGGGTAGCTTATTCAAATTAGCCTATCTGCTGCACACTTTATTCTTTGGGTAGCTGCTTGTGAACACTGAACAGTGATTTAGATAACGCAGCAGACCCTCAACCATCGGATACCGACCTTAATAATTGCACGAGGACAGAATCCGCCGCGTGACAGCTCATGACATGGAATAACCTTAGGTCCTAAATCCTAATCCGCAGACGTCACGTCATCAGGCCCTCAGGACTGGAAGGGTCGAGTTGGTTTGCGCGAGATATCATACAGCATAGACGTGACGTCATATGCACAGGACAGCTATCGTGACGTCAGATCAGATAACGTTCGAGTGACTTCACGCAAGAGAGCATGGAGTTGGGCGGCGGCTCAAGAATCGTGTCGAGCGGGTCGAACTTTCAACGTGGTGGGTGTCAACTGATGCTGCTCATACAGACATGTTTCATATTAAGCCTTATTGCCTTAACACACCATCACGGAATCCAATTAAATTACAATTAATTTAAACCAATTTGCAATCTAATTTTTGTTGTTTTTTATACGGTTGCTACAATCTGCTTGCATGTTTCCTTGCATTTCTTCGGTTTGTCTGATATTTTATTGAAATCATAGATCGATGCTTTCCAAAAGGTCAATGAACCTTACTGCTGGATCAATGAGCTTTTCGGTGCATACGTTGCACTAATTAATTACATGACTTTATAGAATTTTATACAAAATATTGTTAGAAGCAATAATGTGAATGGTAATTTTAAATTGATTTCTCGATGCCTTCATTAGACGACGTTTTCTTGTGTTGCGCAGTTCCGACGGCGATGTTGCAGGCGAACAAGGACGCGCTCATCTCGAACCTCGTCTGTCTGACGGAGAACCTCGTCCTCGATGACGTCATGAACCACCTGATGGAGCGCAGGGTGCTGACGTTCGATGAGCGCCACCAAATCAAGCGCAACGACGCCACCGACCGCGAGAAGGTTGAGACGTTCGTCCAGCTGCTCGTCAAGAAGAGCGACAAGGCGTTCTACGATCTCATCGCCAGTCTGAGGGCGACTGGGCAGGAGCACGTGGCTGATGTACTGGAGAGTGATGGGCCAGAGCGCCCCAGTACTGCTGGATAATGTCTGATGACGTCATCGCGTGTTATGACGTCATCATTAATGATGACGTCTTTGTTAGTTTGAGAGGTGTGATTCAGGAGCTTGTGGCGGAAGTACAGGAGAGTGCTTTATAATTGCGACTGCGAAAATCTCGGTGAATTGATTAAGCGGTGTATAGAAACTTGTTGGTCTCTGTGTGACAAGATGGAGCAGGGTATCGTACCTGTTACATGTGACAGTTTTGAAAGCGTTTTGAAATGTGACAAATTTTAGCTTCTTATTGCAGGCACCAGATCTCACAATAATCTATTTTTAGTCTTTTCAGATGTCATACTTGTCATCTATGACATCTAAACGTCATAGATTTTTTTGGTTTGTTAAGAGTTGTGAGCTTGAAATTGCTCATTATAGGATCATTAGACAGCTGTCGATATGCCTGCAATGCCACTCGGCCATTGCATGCACTTGCGACTCAGACAATGATGCTCTCAACGCTCAGTTAAGCGGCTCTAAAGCGTAGGCTGCCTAATTTTCAGCCAAGTTTTTTCTCTTTTTTACATTTTCAATAGACACTAATAATGGTTTAGCTCGTATTTGATTGAGTCGCCATGTTAAGGATTCAGGTCTCAGGATTGTTCAGGTTCAGGATTAGTCAAAGTTTTATATTTGCAACTGCTTCGCATAAAAGTGGAATCCGATTCACTCTCGATTGTGTGTCCCCGTTATCTAATTTTAAATCAGTTCCATCGGATCTTCGTTCTGTCACATTATAGACTAATGTTCCATTTTACAGATAAATGGCGCAGGCCTAGGTCGTAATTGTATCTAAATAGCTGTTTCATGAATAAGGCATGTCGGCGTTGTCGCCAAGCAGACTCGCCAGTATCGATCTCGTTGCTGCCTCGTGCTGACTGACTTTTTCGATTTGAAGTGTGTGGATGGCCTCTGGTGGAAGCGCGCCCTGTAGCGTGTCTTGTAATAGGTCTGCCAGTGATCGGCACATGTTTTGTTTATCATCGAGTGATCTATATATTGAGGCTATATATTTGCTTCATTACAGTTTGAGCAGCCCTAGACTGTTTGATTATAAGCCGTTTTTATATCCTTTGTTTGTCAGAATTTGGTTGTGTTATTGTGAAACTCTCCGATTGTGCAATCATTTAATCCAAACAAGTTTCAGTGGATGCTAGATATTATTTTGTCTCATAAATGTTATGTTCAAGGTGCGGCGTAATTTTTTAATTTTAAATACTATTTTGGTTTTCTTTAATGAATGAAGTGATTTTATTTAGATTTGTTAATAATGCGCTTCTACAGTAATCATTGAATGAAATTTGTTTTGTTCGTAACGAAATAAATATGATTTGCTATAAGATCCTATTTCGCAACAGAAATGTTCTGATTTGTGTGCAAATATTTTGTCAGTAGGCTGAAGTGTTATTTTTATAATTTTATAAATTTTCTGGATCTAAGCTTGTACATTATAATTATGGCCTATGAACAGTCTTTTGCATCGTTGGTATTCATGTTATTATGCTGGAAGAAAACGAATCAAATGGTCATAAAAAGGGTTTTTTAATTTTGCACTATTTTGAGTGTTGTGACGATTTATCGTCTGCTGTAGGTTAAGAGTATGTTGTATAAATAGATATTGAATGTAGCTCATTTCTGGAATATCATTCAATCTAACAACCTAGACCTGACGCTGACAAACATTCATAGCTTGTATCAGTAATTAAACGGCAGGCTTAATGGTTTCCCTCGGGGTCCAATTAGCATAGGCCCAGTAGCAATAGGACTGCACACTGCACGGGCAGGCTGTTATTATCATAGGTAGTAACGGCTGACTTCCGCCCCATTTACTCGGTCTAGAAGGTTTGGCTAAGGGTTCTCTGAAAGAGAAAGTCTGAATGAGGTCAAGCAGTACGCGACAACGTAGTCTCCTATGAAGGAGTGGAGGCTGCAAGCTGCAGGTTTGTTTACAGGTTTCCTGTATAAATAAAGTTTATGGTTGGATTTCAATCATAGTGTATAGTCGATGAAATACAACTCTTTCTAATCTCACAATTGAAAGCAATGGATGGATAGTTGAGTAATGTATTGAGAAATACACAAAAGACTAATGAATGTGATAATCAAATTAGTGTAACTAGCCCTAACTGGTTTTAACCCTAAGGAATTTGTTAAGACGTTAAACTTCATCTTGATTAACAAAAAATTAGAAGCGTTTTGCTTTTGAGTGAAATCAACCTCTGCCTCTATGATACCCCCGGCCTCTGGTCACTGACAAACACGCAGCAGCCGCGCTCTGAGCGCTGAGCACACTCACCACTCAGCAGTTAGCAGTAACCACAAGTCTAATCTATACGCTATAGCAGTCTCTGTCATGTTTCGCGCGCTTCGCAGCTATGCGTTCTTTGTCCACCCGTGCTACAGTGGCCGCTGCAAAAAATAGATCAGGCTCAGTTGGCGCTCTAGTAGCGTGGGCCGCGGCCCAGAGCGTGGATTAAGCTGAGGGGTCTCATGGATGAGGGGTCTCATGGATGAGGGGTCTCATGGATGAGGGGTCTCATGGATGAGGGGTCTCATGGATTAGGGGTCTCATGGATTAGGGATCTCATGGATTAGGGATCTATAAGGCGTGTGCTTAGACAATCTCTTCAAATTAATGAGGTGAGGGCGTGGTTATATCCATAGCAAGAATGGCTGTCAGTTGTGGCGTTGCGAGGACACATTGTTTGAGAGAGTTGTCTCCGCGGTTCAAGGACACTTCGAAGGTAGTCATTTAAATTCGCATATATGCTCACAAATTAATCAAAGGTTGTGGATAAATGTGCGGCTGACGCAGCCCCTGTCCTATTGCTACGTCGCGCTTGATCATTGTAGGCCTGCTATGAATGGAGAAAACTAAACCCTTCATCAACCAAAGCCCAACGCGCCTAACTTCATAATCATATATTTATACTGAATAATCCAGACGATTTTTTGAACAACACACAACACCCAATGACCCAACAATGAGATAGAGCTCGGCGCTCGGGTTCTAATATCGTCGCGGTGTGGGTCGCACCGCGGCTGCACGCATAAAATGTAGCGCGCTAATGCAGCACCTGCTGGGCCCGGAGCACTCACGAGAGAATACAGGGCAGCCGCTGCTGCTCACAGCGCGCAGCCTCCGCCATAAACATGGGCGACATTAACTGCAGCAACTGTAGGCCTGCTAGAGCAGCTGCCATGCTGTGACATAGCGCACTAGGGCTAGGGTCTGTTATTGTTTGTCGTTGCAGGTTATCATGCTTCAATAGGCCTACGTGTGTGCGATTGAAAAGAGATCGTGTCAAAGAAAAGTTAAATAATGGCAATGTCTCGAAAGAGGACCCACGAGGTAGGCTTAAAGGCCACACGCTACGCTTTAACCAGATATACTGGAGGAACACCCAGTTTGAAGCTTCGGCTGTAGCAGCTAAGCATATATGAGAATTTCGTAAGCATGGCATGTTATGTTCTTGCATGCCATGCATGGTAATGTGGCACATTGTAGTCCTTTTTATTATTTGGCCAATTTCACAATTATTATCAGACCAATTAACTTATTTGTTAAATTAATATCTTGTTAGCTATCAACTTCATCTCTTTTGTAAGCTTAGAATTATCTAATCTGCATGACATTGTAGGCGAATGGCTTTTTGCATAGCTTGTTTTATTATACTGCAAAACTAACCTGAGCCGAAATCATTAAGTTTGTTAGAAGTCAGACTTGATGCTGTTGCTGCGCTGTGCTGCGTCAGGAGGGGGCAGAGCGCGAGGCCCGGCTGCCCATCAGTCTATGCGCCCGCCCCCCCGACCCCACCCCAGCCCGACCCAAGTGGAGGCGCACCGGACGCAGTCAGTCCCTCACTCTATCTACACACATTCTTATTACAAAATGTCAATCTTTATTACTAAATATCTCAGTATTCATTGTACAATATTTATATAAGCGAAACGCTGTGGTGCAGTGGTTAAGGCGTGTAGGGGTGATAGGTCCCAGGTATGTGGTTTTGATCTCTGCGCTGTCAACCATGTATTCCTTCAGCAAGGCTGTTGAACACCTAGATGTCGCTAACCGTGGAGAACAGTCACACTACGGGTCTGCGTAATGTTGCGTGTGCGTGCCACAGCTAGCGTGATCATGACAGACGCGCACAAGGACGTGCTAATGGCGCGGCGCAGTGTGCTCGTCAGCACCATGCAGCTCAGTGACGACGTCCTCAACCAACTCATCAGCAGGTCAGCTAACTCTGAGAAATCGGGAATAAGGAATTGGTTTTCAGTCCAGAGTTCTCCATACATGTTGCACGTGGCATGTAAATAAAGCGGAGAGATTCTTTGCTTGTACCCGAGATATATATACAGATTTTTTTCTGGAGATTGGGCCTATTTGGAAAAGTACCTTCTTTACATCTTTATGACTTAAAGAAACATCGGGACACAGCATACAATCGCCAGGCGGCATAGGAACAAAGTTATTGCTTCAACGTTGAAATTTCTACATTTAGGCTTTTCCTCTGACAGGAAACGTTCCCTGTGCATGGCAGGGATTGATGAAGCCAAGAGACTAATGTCACTGGTAAACTACCTTCTTTAGCTAATTATAAAAGCTTCTATGTATTTTGACATCTTTGTTTTACTATCATAATTTAGATTATATTTATATGAGTAGCGTAGAAAAGTTTGTACTATATGTGTGTTTTCTACTCACGTGTGTCCAACAGGAAGGTGATGAAGTTGGATGAGACCCAGGCCATCGCGCGCAACGGCGCGTCAGAGAGCGAGAAGGTGCAGCGCTTGCTCGACATCCTGCCAAGGAAGCCCGACCAGGCGTATGTGGACCTTGTGCGCGTACTGAGGCTGGACGGGCAGGACCACGTGGCCAATGTACTGGAGCCTGGTCTGTGTGTGTTAATGTACTAGAGCCCGGTCTGTCAATTGTAGGCTAGTAGATGACTGACGCGTTGGGCAAGATAGTGGACTACTTATGTAATGTAGGCCTACCATCTTGCATCATGATTATATAAAGATTCTAGAAGATAAAAGTATATGTGGTATTTAATCTCGTAGTAATCTTCAAGTTACTTTTCAAATGTTTCTGTCAGGAGGGCTTCAAGGCTATTGTTTGTCTCTAATGAGTAAAATTTTAGATTTTTCCAGTGCTAGTTTTCTTGGTGATAATTAAAATTAATGGAGTAATACATAGAGAGAATTAAGTTTGAAGATAAATATGTGATGAACCGCTTGCGATTGTTAGTGTTAATGCAAGTTTGATGACTGGCGTATTGCAGTAGTGATTGTAATGATTATCGTGACATTGTTAACGTATTATGGCAATAAAAATTAAAGGTCGTCGCTGATATTTGATCATAACCATAGTTGCATGAAACGTTTGCTTAACCATAGAGTCTATGCTTCTCTGTCGCTATGCTGCCTAGAAGATGATTTTGAAGAAGAAGATTCGAGCATTTACACATCAAATTCACGTTAGTTAATACCTCATTGGTTTTGCGACATTATAGTGAAGAAAAATGATGAAAAACGCTTCAAAATGGCGCCATCTTGCTAATGCATTTTAACTAAAATATTCAACTAGGGGTTAAATCTTGTACACTTTAAACGCTTTTTTTCACAAACTTTGTGTTCCTTAACTATATAAGCAAATCGTTATAAAAGACGTCTAGATATGATCCAGAGCTGCAGAGCCACAGAGCCGCGGAGCGGCAGAGCCGCAAAATGCATTTTAACTAAAATATTGACACTTCACTTGATAAGCATTATATTAATAATAATAATAATAATCATTGTTTTTGATGTACATTCTTATCCGCTACAGGCAAGCCTGTAACGCCGTGTTCATGTTAACACAGGTTAGACGTTTATATTGGAGCTGGGTTGTTACGGCCGGATGCCCTTCCTGTCGCCAACCAGAATAATAAATTACTCTGGATGATGATTATCAGCTAGCGACACTTGTGTGTTTAGCAGCCTTGCGGAAGGGCCTGTAACGCATGATTTCATAGTTGCCGGCGCCGGCACTCGAACCCAGGTCCTCTGGACTCGAAGTCCAACGCCTTAACTACTACACCACAGCGCCTCGCTTACTGTTAAGAAAAATAGCCTACCACAATGTAGGCTAGATTGTTGATGATTGTCATGATATCAGTAGGGATGCAGTAGTGAAGTAGCAGTAGGGATGAATTGATGAAACATTATTGTAATTTGACTTCAGCAGGCCAATGTATTCGTCTCGTTAATTGTTTTCATTCCTCATTGCTTTGTCAATTTCACATTTGCACGTTTTAATATTCGTATCTAATATCTGCAACATGTGAAAAAGTGTGCATTGCTTCTTTAACCCTGAACGACATCACTATGGTCTTCAAAACGGACGTTAAAATCATTATTCCTGTGACTCAGATGCAAGCATCATCAAGTCCAATTACGTGCGGCTGCGTCAGCTGCTTGACCTTGAGACGGGCGCCCTTGACGACCTTCTGTCGAGGGAGGTCATCAACCAGCTGCAGTACGACGAGCTCTCCGACCTGCCGAGTCATCGCAGGAACGAGGACTTCCTCAACTTTATCATCGTCCACTGTCCGCAGGGAAGCTTCCAGACGGTTCTAGAAGTTCTCGAGAGTTGCCACCAGAAGCACGTCGTCAACTTCATACTGTCCGGCGGCAGTGAGTTGCGATGATTGTTTATACTTCTGCTTATTATTAGTGATAGAAAGGAGTTTTTATGAAAGAACTTTCATACATAAAGTATGACCTTAGAAAAGGCTGTCTCATCCTGTATTTCTATTATACGTAGGCCTATGTATTGAAGTATTGAATTTAGGAAACTTTATGATCGATGTGATGTTTCATGCTGCATAGTTAATAAATGTACCGTTCACTGTGTTCATAGTTAATAAGTGTACTGTTCACTGTGTTTCATAGTTAATAAGTGTACTGTTCACTGTGTTTCATAGTTAATAAGTGTACTGTTCACTGTGTTTCATAGTTAATAAGTGTACTGTTTACATCCGAATTTGTCTTTTAACCTCTTCATTCATTGTAGCATAGAGTCGGAAGTGCTAATATTATTTTGTCCGGTAATTTTGCTGCTGACTCCTAACGCTCTAGTTGTATCATTGTTACTATGCCCAAGCGTAGACGTACAATAGACCCCTTCCAACTGGACTCTTCATAGTTTGATTGAATATCAAATTTCACTGCAAATTCCGGCATTTTTATATTGCTATGCCGATATATGCTGCATATGATATTAGATTTATAAAAAATTGGCATCATAGATCTGATTATAAACTTATCCATGCATTATGCTTCAATCATTGATGCATAATTGCGGCCCGTCCAGAAATCGACACAAACTCTGCAGAGGAGCGAGCTCTCACGGACGACGAAGTGAAGCGGGTCACCATCAATCAGAAGAGCTTCATTGATCTCCTGCAACCCGAGGTCATCGTTCCCAAGCTCCGAGAGCTCGACGTAATCACGACTCGGCACAGCAACGCGGTGCTCTGCAAGGCACGACTTTTTTTATGATTCTGCCCATGTGGACTTTCACAAATTATTGAAGTTTAAGGAGTAAAGTGTGTGGAGTTGAAAGTAGAAGGTTGATGTTTCAAAAGCTAAGGTTAGGATTCTCGTAGTGTTTTACATATATTTGACTTTGAAATAAGGCAGCTTAACCAAGGATTGGATCTAGTTAATGTTTGAACAGTAAATCTGAATTTAAGGTTGATGTTTAGAAAGTCAGTTTTGAAAGACCTATGGGTGAGAAATTGTTTTCCACGGATTTTTGTCCTGGATGCTAATGAATTCTTGCTGTTGCTAGGAGAACGACGCGGAAAAGAACCGGAAGCTTCTTGAGATCATCAAGCGGCGGAGTCATGCGGATGTGATGAGGTTCTGTGGCGTGCTGGAAGGGGAGGGGATGGACTTCCTTGCCAAGGCCGTCAAGGGCGAAGGAGGTAGAGCGGCCCGCCAGGCCTCGTAACACCTAGACTAGGCGACGTAATGTTTAATACACACAAATATGATGCAATGAAAGTGATGTAGTGCAAGGAACACTTTTGTAGTGGTACACTATCAGTCTCAGTCCTGGTTAGGTAGGGGTAAGTTTAGAATGCAGAATTGTGCTCCTGTCTTAAATCAGAATTTGACACCTCTGAAACTTTTCATATACACATTTACAAGTTAATGCAAAAAGTTTTGTTTTAAAATTTTATAGCTACCACACTTCTCAGATTGCATTGTTTAATCACGGAGTAAAACCTTGGCATTGCATATTTGCGTGTTTTGTCCCCAGTGATCCCAATTCTACATTCGCATTGTTTGTTCCAGTGATCCCAATCCTAAACTCTTCTTGTTTATTCCAGTGATCCCAATCCTACATGCCAAACAAGACGCGCGCTGCGCCAAGCACCCTCGCCACTCTGCCGAGCTCGTCGCAGAAGAAACAGAAATGTGTGCGAGCGTCAACGGGCTGCGCTCCCACATCGTGACGTCAGAGGACAAGGAGCGGCACCAGTACTGGCGTGACGTCACCAAGCTGCGCGAGCGCAGCATTACGCTCGCAGGCGTCAGCCCGACGGGCAGCATAGCGGTGTACTTGTTGTGTGAGACGCGCCAGGCGCTGCACGACTTCTGGAGTCTCATGCAGACCGGGGTCATGAGGGGGTACATCGAGCGCATCCTGACGGGGGAGAGGGAGCAGGGGGTGGAGATATCCCTCAGTGTCGACCCTGAGGACTGCTCCCTCATGTTTGAATACCCCTGGGCAGGTCAGTTAAGCCCTGCATCATTGCAATCGCTGTTCATTGCTTTCAGTTGTTTGATCCGTGCTAGCAGCTTTAGTTAGTCTATATGTGAGGTAGTAGGCTAAGCCGCTGCGAGAATAATACTGGTACTGTAAAACATGAAATTTTCGCGTGCATGAATCTTGGCGAATTTTGAGAATGGGCAAATCGACGTGTGGGGAAAACAACTCTGCAGAGGCTATTTATAACGTGCGGCACTCAAAAACTAACCAATTAAGTGCAGTGAAATTTCTAAGAAGCAAGAGCTAATATGACATGCAAATCAAATTCATGTTTTACGGAATTAGATTTGATTTTATAATGAAGTCTTATCATCATTAGGTTTTCTTCAAAAATCATAAAGCCTATACTACAAACTTGATATTTTAAGTAAATTTTGAAATGTATTGAATATTATAAGAAAGTTTTGTACCAGAATAGGCTACTTGCAGCTAATTGTTTTGAAACGATGCGCATTATCCCGTATGACCAGAATGAAAGCTGAATAATTTCATCGGATCACAAGGTAGCGACTAACGGCGCTGCTGTTTGATCAGAGCCGAGCGAGGCAGGTAGCGCCGCTGCGCCCCTGGAGGACCAACTGGACGCGGTGGACATCCTCGAGCTGGTCCGGCGCAAGGACATGTCTGTCAGGGAGGCGGAGCGACTGCTGAGGGAGCTGTGTGACCCCGGAGGGGCTGGAGCCGAGGGGGACCTGGAGCCTGCTGCCAGGAGGCCCGTACGTACAGGCGTCACTCATGTCAGTGTCAAGTCTAGCCCTGATGAAACGTGTAGAGTTACGCATGCGCCTTCTGAAACCGGCGTAAAACTACTGCTCAGCCTTTAAAAACCGCATAGGTCAACATGCCAACATGGTCGATTTTCACACGTAATGCTATGCCTGTTTCAATTGGGCGTAATAGTGGCCAAAAACTTAGTTTAGGCGTATTATGCCTACAAAACTTAACCCTGCTGATTATATATGTCTCATTTCTATTATAGAATATTTAGGAAATGTGGTCGATAGGATTTTGAGCCTAAAGAAATCATCCTGTAACAAAATTGACCTTAACCCCTAGTTGGATATTTTAGTTAAAATGCACTTTGCGACTGTGACTTTGCGACTGCAACTCTGCGACTTCGATATAACCTTTTGGAGATATGAACTATTCTTGTGGATGTGAACTTTTTGTGGCTGTGATCTTTACTTGTGGATGCAAATTTTTCTTGTGGATGTAATTTTTCTTGTGGATGTCAATTTTCTTGTGATCGTAAGATTTTCTTGTGGATGTAAACTTCCTAGTGGATGCAATTACTTCTTGTGGATGCAAGTTTTTTCTTGTTGATGCGATTTTTTGTATGCGCTTCTTAATCTCACTTTAACCAGTCTGTCAGCATCATGAGCTCACACTTTATTGAACAACTCCGCTCATCGTAATATATCTAACAGTATTGCCATGCACTGATGCGTGCGAGATGGAAGTATAACTTTAATATTATTAGAAACTTGTTTAGTAGCGTAAGTATGATGCTGTGATTGTCCTGACTCGCTGCAGGCTATGACGAGAGCGCGGTCCACCGAGTGTCAGGGCCTGCAGCGTGCCTGCACTACAAGGCCAGGCTGGAGGGAAGCCTCTCCCATACTGGGGGCCTCCCCGGTACTGCCCGCATCCTTTCAGTTCCACAGAGCTGTGACTACACCCGTCTTTGGAAGTAGTGGTACGACACTGCCTTTGACATGTTCAACATTTGTTGTATCATTGTTGAATTAGATTTCTGCCAGTAGCAGCCTAATTATTATTATGATATATTAGTAAACCGTCTTTTTTGACGTTTATTCTGGTTTTTGTCTGCGTTTTTTCTGGGTTTTTATCCATTTTTTCATTTGCACCTTGATGAGGACTGCTGGAACTTGGTTTTTATAGCCGGAAGCCCTTCGTTATGCCAATCAGAAAAATAGTCTGCAATGGCGTAACTTTAAACTGAAAAGTGGTGGTGACAAAATGGCAAGTTCTTTTGGGACGTTACTTGAAGCGCTTAAAAACATATCAATGTTTAGCTAGCGAGTTAATACGACAGATTCAAATTGAGTTAAGCAGTTAACGCCTCATTGGGTTTGCTGCACCGCAGTGAAGTAAAATCACGAATTTTCATGGCAGACATTTTCAACCCAGGCAGACTCGAGATGAATGGTAACGAATAGTAATAAATAGTAATGATTGGTAATGATTAGTAGGTAATAGTCATGCCAGGCAGCTTTGCTTTGAATATTAATGAATGGTAATGAATAGTAATGAATAGTAATTATTAGTAATGAATAGTCATGCCAGGCAGACTTGCTTCGAATAGTAATGAATGGTAATGAATAGTAATGATTAGCAATGATTAGTGATGATTAGTGATGAATAGTCATGCCAGGCAGACTCGCTTCGAATAGTAATCAATAGTAATCAATAGTAATGATTAGCAATGATTAGCAATGACTAGTGATGAATAATAATAAATAGTAATAATTAGTAACCATTAGTGATGAATAGTCATGCCAGGCAGACTTGCTTCGAATAGTAATGAATGATAAAGAAAAGTAATAAATAGTAATGTTTAGTAATTATTAGTAATGAATAGTTATCAATAGAAATAAATAGTAATGACTAGAAATGAATAGTAATCATTAGTAATGATTAGTGATGAATAGTCCTGCCAGCTAGACTCGTCGAGGCTCGCTGCCCGTCGAGGAGGCCAGCGCCATCTTGTTAATGCAGTTAAACTAAAATAGCCGACTAGGGGTTAACAAGTTCATGGGTCAACAGTTCAGGGTCAACAGGGTCAACAGTTCAGCAATGCATAGAATATGTATCTATTCTTCAATATTAATCCAGATCCACACATCCACAAAAACATGACTTGTGCGAGAAAAGTTGAAATCCACAAGAAAAATTTACATCCACAAGAAAATAAATCATCCATAAGAACATGACATCCTCAAGAAAAGTTCACTTTCGCAAGAAAAGTTCAAACCTACAAAAAAGTTCACATTCACAAGAAAACAAATATTCACAAGAAACGTTCACTTACAACAAAAGTTCACATCTACAAGATAACAACACATCCACAAAAAAACCAGAAGAAAAGTTCACATAACCTATATACACAGGAAAACAGAACATCTGCAAAAACATGACATCCACAAGAAAAGTTCACTTCCACAAAAAAAGTTAAAATCACAAAGAAAGTTTCACATCAACAAGAAACCAACATAATCCACAGAAAACATGACATTCACAATAAATTTCAGCCGCAGACGGCTGGTATCATCGATCCGCCGGTGTATAGATTGACAATTTACACTTCTGACTCATTCAGGTTTGTCACATTTTAACAACATCAGCATTAGACAGTCGCGGTGATCATCATCAGCTTAAAAAAAATGGTGGTGACTATCACCGCTTGTTAAAAAGTGGTGGTGACAAATCACCACCGTCACCATGGGAAGTTACGCCCATGATAGTCTGGCACGGTGGTTGTTAGCTGGCGACACTTGTGTGTTCGGCAACCTTGCTGTAGGGCCTGTAAGGCCACGTTTTGTAGCTGACAGCGCAGGGATACGAACCCCAAACGCGGGACTCATCACTTTGACGCCATAACTGTTATGTTAGAGCGCTTCGCTATTCTTCACCACAGCGCTCAAAATTTAGCTAAATAAAGATATAGTGTAATTCGTCTCTATTTTGATTATTGTGGTGATGTGTGTATGAGAGCATGTAGCACTAAAGAAGTTATAGTTCTATATTCGATCATGTTCAATTTGTGCAGGAGTGCTCAAGGAATGAAAAAGTCTGATCAGCTGAATACAAGCGAGCTGAATACAACAAACTAGCTGAATACAAGCAAGCTGATTACAAGCCAGCTGAATACAAGCGTGTAGAATACAAGCGAGCTGAATACAAGCGAGCTGAACACAGCTCACATCACTCTGAATGAAGAATATTCTAAGAATATGCGAAGCATTACGACACAGTTGACACTGCAGCCCTCAGTTCCATTGTCTACGTGGCATAATATAGTTTGGATAAGGACCGTGTAGGCTTATTGTACCTCTCTTTGAAAATAGATCGCCACAAGTGAATACTGGACCACACTTTATCTGGATCACGGCACCGATAGCTGTTCCCATCTTGAGCTTCTCATTCACGGTGCAATTAGTCGGCTAATATGTCGCTTGCTAACCAAAGACTCGCACTCAGGTTGCAGTCAATTGATTTTAATTACTAGTAATCCCATATTGTCGGTTATGATTTTATTCAAGCGCTACGCCTCTAATTGCAGGCGGCATATGACAATAGGCCTCCTTGTTGGTCGCCAGTCACCAGTTCAAAGCAAGGTCTAAAGATGAAACATGTTACATACCGGCAATGTCAAGCGTTGACATTTTAATCCCTAGCAGCTGGTCTCAATTATAATTACTGGAATCTTTGATTCCATGACCATAATTATGTATCATTAATTTTGTATCATTAATTATTTATCATTAGGGCACGTGCATGAATACAAAAATGTTGCAAAATGACTAATTATTTTTCTACAACAAGACACAGAAGTACAGGATACAAGACAAAAAATAAAATTATATAATTATTATTTAGTTGAGGATCATGTTTAGTTGAGGATCATATTTTGTTGAGGATCATATTTTGTTGAGGATCATATTTAGGTGAGGATCATATTTTGGTGATGATCATGTTTAGTTGAGGATCATGTTTAGTTGAGGATCATATTTAGTTGAGGATCATATTTTGTTGAGGATCATATTTTGTTGAGGATCATATTTAGGTGAGGATCATATTTAGGTGAGGATCATGTTTAGTTGAGGATCATACGCGAGTGTAACACTGACAGTTAACAGTGATAGCATTATTATAAGATAAATCATAATCTTATCAGTATTTTATAATTATTAAAGTGCAAATACTGTCAAGAAGTCCGTCTGAAATATTATTCAAACATATTCTGTATGTTTTAGTAACAATGCCACGGTAGTTCTCAAAGTTAATATGATCACAGTCCACAAGCCTATATTGACGACACACCCCTGTCCAACAGAACACTAGACCCCCATGCCCAGGCCTCATACAATAAAGTATAATAATATTAATTTGTAAAATATACAACATACAGCACATACTAACCACAGATTGAACGACAAGACTGAATACTTGATTAATTTAATATTAAAGAAATATTAAAGTAATAATTGACAGTCATAAAAACCAACTGTTAATTAAAGCTCACTAAGCAGCACCGTTAAACCACATTGCACATCGTTAGCAAAATGAAAAACGTTCAAAACAAAATACAGAAAATTACCAGCACCGCACCATCAGTATTAAAACACATCAGAAAAACATTCCGTCTCAAATTTAAAAATTCTCTCCTAAATCTCTGCGCCCTTGCTCAAAACTTCCCCATTTTCTACATCCTTAATTCAGACTATGCCTTGACTCGACATCTTTCCTCAAAAATCATCTTTTACTCCGACTGCAAACTGCGTGAAGTCCATCACACGTCATCGCTGGAAAGTATTCCGCTCGTCTTTTTTCATCGTCTCCAGGTGTCGCGCGAGCTTGCGCTGAATGGAGTCCTTGGTGACAAGGCTCACAAAACTCTCCACGTCCTGGTCCCTGCGCGCCACCAGGCGGTCCACCAGCGAGCGACGGAATACATGCTTCGTCGGCGCGCGACCCGAGTCTGAAATGTACAGACGAGGAACTACTTACTTTAGGAACTATATTCTTTAATAATTTAATAAGTTAAAAAATACCACTTCACGCTGCAAAATATACATACGCACAAGTTCAATTTAGCACGAGTCTTTGCAAGATATAGAATTACAAATTAAAAATATTCTCACATTAAAAGTTACAATTTTAAAAAGTCCTCAACAACCACCAAGAGGAAGAAGTGGTAACAAATGTCTCCTGAAACTAATTTCATGCAAAACTATTTAATTGAGTGAGCATATCATATATTAACAGCTCCCTGAAGTATAAATTCTTTTAATTAAGCGCCATCTGCATGCAGTAAAATGCTGAGGGGTTAAACAGACTGATTAAAAAGCCAACATCTACTCTTATTATAATTACTATATGGCAACGTACATGTATTCTAAATTTATTGCATATTGTGACAACCATCCATTTCAGCTTCGTCAATAACATTAGCACTACAATTGAGGCCAAGTTTATTTTAACTCAATTTAGTGACTGAAATACTAGCGCACATCGCGATTACTAGCAACTGCACTACAATGACATTCCTCAATATTTTGCCTGCAGATGCACCAACGAACCAAAAAATAACTCTGCAGTCTGAAATATCAAATAACATCAAAAATAAGCTAAAACTGAGTAGCATACCGGGCACTTGCAGCCATCTGGTGACTTCCCTCTCTGCACTCTGCTGCAGCGCCTCCCCGTGCATCGTGAGGCAGTCAATAAGACCGACGCGTAGCGCTTCAGGGGGGCTGTACACCAGTCCACGCTGCAGAGCGCGCTCACTCGCACGGTGTCCTATCACAGCCTGGAGGCTCTCAGCATGCCTGACACACATGGCAGAAAGCTCTTCACCTCCTTTAAATGATTCAAATATTGAGAGAGTAATATTGCAACAGCTCTACTGTGTGTGTTCACAATATATCAGTAGAACAAGAACTATACATCAAAATTATGGAAATTATTCTTTAAAGCCAAATGAATTCTGACTTTCTAGCGAACACAATGAAATATTTAATGAACTTATAAATAGTATGTATGTCTACTACTTGCATATGATAAAACTTGCAATTACAAGTTGGTCTAAAGATCACCGACATCCTAATTTACATAAAACTGTAATTTCTAGCGCAGTGATACCACTCACCAGAACGGAACGACCATGCCCTGAAAAATTAAAACAGTAACTAATAATTCAATATTGTCGCAATGTAAAAACAACTGCTAAATTTGAAATGAGTCAATTTTATCAAGCATGCAGTAAACCATGGCCCATTTAATATAATCACAGATTACAATGAGTTTTGACCGATCAGATAGCGGTAAATTTTCCCTGAGATAAATTTGGCTAAGATCTCAACCAGTGGAGAACGGCGCAGCCAAAAAGTGATACAAGATCAATAATTGAACATTCCAAGATAAATTTAAAACTCTCAGGGCATAAGCCTAAACTGAGATTGTTCTCTAATCGTTCAATACCATTATTGCTTGGACACTATTAGCAATGTGTGAACTATATTGTCCTAGCAATAAACCAGAAAATACAAAACAGAAAAAAGGTATATCATCGGTTGTAATCCGACCAGCAGTATTTCGTTCATGCCGATCTTGCGTTCCTCTGTCACCATGACACGATGGTCACAGGCCAGCGCCAACAGGCAGCCCGCCGCCACGCTGTCACCCTGTGACACACCGACTGCCATACAACCACCCTATGACACAACCACTCATTGACAAACAGCCAATAGAAACTAAATTAATGCTTTCACCTAATGCTTAGATTAGTATCATGATTGACTGTAATCACAACACGATGTCATCTGGTAGACTGCATTAGCTCACTAAATAATTGTAGATTAACTGCAATTTATTGACTTCAAAATTATACTTAAAACTGAAAAATGGCATTGGCACATGCAATAAAATACAGCATACAGTATTGGCGGATACAAACACTACAAAGTATTTAGTATGGAAATTGCATGTGTGCCTGCTGTCTAATAGTAGAACAGTTTGCTTGATGACGCTAAACGTTCCAAGATGTTACGATAAACAACTACCTACAGAAACACACGTCGTATGGTAGTACCATGCAGTTTTATGCTGATGCTGCCATCAGTGTCTAGTAAAAGCAAACCGGTATAGTACTATTTACCCGGTACTAGGCCCTTGAAATTCAAACAAGGTGTACAATATATTATAAAAAACATTAAATATCTACCAGAGAGGACCGGGAAGGCCGCGTATCGAAATGATAGAGGATCTGCTTGAGAAGGAATCGTATGCAGATATGAAGAGAAGGGCCAAAGATTGCACAAGGTGGAAGGTTTGGACACCAAAGATCTGCCATTTGGCTGAGCACTGAAGAGAGAGAGATAAATAAATACGAAAAGCTCAAAGTGCCACACGGGTACCTTAGTTCACACTACACACACGGTGAGTGTGATTGGTCAACTCACGTTAATGGCTGCAACAGTCATCAATCTACTGCCATACAATGCGATCCAAAAATTCTGCAGCATTTTCCACGTTTCAGCCAATCGGGTCTTGTCCGGTTGGTACATCTCAGCTATGTCCAAACCAATTGAGAATATGTTTGGCACACCCTGTACATGTAAAGTACTTGGCATTAATACCTCATTGATTTTGCTGCATTATAGTGAGAAAATATGATGAAAAAGGCCTAAAAATAGCGTCATCTTGATAACGCATTTTAACTAAAATATCTGACTAGGGGTCGCAAAGTCATAATTTGCGACTTTGCTGCAAAGTCGCAAAGTCAAAAAGTCGCAAAGTCACTAAATGCATTTTAACTAAAATATCTGACTAGGGGTTAAAGGTAGGTAGAATTACAGAACAAATTCTAAGTAAACAAACAATCTTGACTTAATTACTACAGTATATAACATTCAGTGGATATCATCAAATCCAGTTAGAAAGTTGTAAGACACTATGGATAGACACCATGTCAATCACTTGCCTTGATGGATTGATTGAAGTTTACACTCAACAACTTTGACTTAATTTTTAATTTTTTTATTAACTTTAATTTTTAATTTTTTAACTTTATTTTTTTTTAAACCATAGGTCTACATGCTTGAAACAACACAATCAAATATATGACAACATGTGCGGCTCAGGCAGCACTATAATTATTTACAGCTAACTTTTAACTCGCAGAACGAGAGCCCTAATTTATTTTTTATTGTATTTTAAATGATACTAGGCCTATGTGTAGCTGCACCGAAAGTTGCCAGATCTAGGCCTACTTAGCTGGAGCAGAGCATGTCCCACCGATGTGATAATGAGTCCTCTGCATTGTTGATCACCGTCCAATTTCTCCAAGGCGGAGTTGAGCTGAGTCAACAGCTCCAAGTTGAGCGCATTCGCAGGGGATCTCTTCATATGAAGCACTGCAACGTCTGAATTGAGCGCATGGACATGACAGTGCAGAATAGACAATGTGATGTATCGTATGTGCATAACATTGATTGCATATGAAAGGAACATGATCACGCGATACCGTAAAATAAAAAATTCTAAGTGCAGATCCATATATAGGCCCATATTTAACCCGTAGCTGGATATTTAAGCTAAAATGCATTAGCAAGATGGCGCTATTTTGAAGCGTTTTTCATCATTTGGCGTTACAATAATGCAGCAAATTAAGCACTGTCCATTTTTACACAAATTTTAAAAGGTTTCATGGCTTTTTTAAAATATGAATTTTGCGCCTCCTAGCGACTGGAAATGAGTAGAAAAGGAAGGTAAAAGCTTAGCAAAGCATGCACTCAGAACAAAACATGCTCTCAGAACAGAACAGTTCAGTACAGAACAGTTCAGAACCGAACAGAACAGTTCAGCCCAGAACAGTTCACAACAGTTCAGTTCAGAACAAATCAGTCCAGAACAGTTCTGAATAAAACAGTTCTGTTCAGAACAAAACGCCACAGCAGTCAACACCTACTACAAAATATTAATCAATAAATTCAAACCTTGCATAAATCTTGAAGAAGAACGCTACAATACAATTGCATACATTTAATTAAATTCATCTGTTAGTCAAATAAGTTAAAGAAACCACGTGATAACTATAATACGCTATAAGGTATATAAGCTATTACCGTATAGGCCCCTATAGTTAATAATAATATATAAACTAAACAACTGAAATAAGACATCATATTAGATCAAGCATACCGGTTTTCATCGACACATCAACGAAGCCAGCATCAGTTGTCTGTAACGTAGACTGATACAGCCTGGGTGCTAGACACGACAAGGTTGAATCAACGGGTGTTCTCTTTCGCAAACCTCTCCGAAGTACAGATATTAAACTGGGCCTGCTTGCAAATGTCCGAAGTAAAGCCATTGCATCGAGTCAACAATCTCAGCGCTGAAGTAGCTCACTAACAATCATGGCTTGGAGCGTTTTCAAACATGCAGCATAACCAACGTCAAAATCCGTCAGATTTATAATATGCCTAATATTTTAGTTTATTCATTCATAAAATAATTCATGTTTATATCGATGGCTTTAGATATCTGTGGTTTATATTTAAAGGCCTACGCTATGCCGGATATGTAATGAGTTTGATTTCTACATACCAAAAGTAACGGTGTATTCGGAACAGAAATATGCACAGCAAATCAACGATGCTAAAATTATTATTGCTAAAGGGCTGTAGGCTATTCTAGTAGCCTAGGCTGTATACTAGGGTGGGTCGAAAAATAAAAATAAATTGATTTCAGATTTCTAATAGGCACCAAAAGTTGCCTTATGATATGGATCGAAAATAGGAAAAATTTGAATTTTTTCTGACCACGTTTTCCGTCTCCACCGGGAGGTCAAAGTTATGAAAATTTCTATTTTTTCATGAAAATTTTAGCTTTTTGTCAAAAAAAAAATTCCACAAAGTATCTAATGTACCATGTAATATACCACTAGAAAGGTCATTTTATTATG
>JAQIWG010000390.1:0-35529 GCA_034695025.1 Chamaedrilus cognettii
TTTTCAGCTGAAGTATTTATTCGATAGAAAAATGAATGCCCTACCCGAAAATCAACATAGCAGCAAGACAGAAATAATTCTACTTATTTCCATATTCCACCCGTGTGCACAATTGCATTGGAGCCGTTTACGACATTCTTCAAAATCAATGAGTGGCAACACTGGTTTGCATTTCCGGTTACTTGTTTTATGTCTTTCTCGACATTTAAGATAACATTTTTAATGTAATTTAGTTCGCTATCTTGTTTTTCGCCTAATTCCTAATTTTGCGGATTTAGCCGATCGTCACTTGCATTGCACGCTGTGCTCAACAACTGTCTACGGGTAAGTAGCGTTAGATAAGTAATCTATTGTTAAGAAAGTTGACTGTTTTATGCGATGTGTTGCTCGTTCATTTCATAGGCAGTGTTGATCGTGCCGTTAGGCCCGTTGGGTCTAAAGTCCCCGACTCGAAGGGGAAGGGCGGGATGAGCTGCTGTCTTCGTCCCCCTCCCCCCGTGACATGTTTCAGCTGTAATCGTACAGAGGTATCACGTTTCGCATTGACGACTTCCCGGGGAGAAGCAGTACAACTGCTCATTTAAATCCGCCGATCTCTGCTCTGTCCTTGACGCGCTCGCCGTGTATTCAGGCGTAACAGGACCGAGAGCCAAACACAACGATTTACATCACGCAGAGCGACGACGACGACGTCTCAAAACTTTCATAGCTTATCGTGCAGTGCAGTTGTGGTGTTTACTGTACTACTCGTGCCGCAATGGGGGCATCATGCGAGTTTTCAGCTGTTACACATCTAGAATAGCATGATAACCTTTATCCTAAGTATAACCCTAAGTCTAACCTTAACCCTTTCCCTGAAGTTAGTAGATATTTCGTGATCCACACTTAGTTTTCAATAAAAAGTCAAAATATGAATCAAAGATCTATTATCTGTAAAGCAAATCACGCGGCGTTAAACAAAGCCTTGATGCATCAAGCTTTAAGCACTCTGATTGGGTGCTATGACGTCATGGCCTCCAATACAACTTTATTCTTGATTGGAATGCTGAATCTTAATGCATGAGAGGTTTGAGACACAGCTTTCTTCCATCGCTGCTATATCAGCTGCAATGTTGACTGGGTTGTTAATCAGAGATATCGTAAGCAGTGATGCCATGGTTATGGATAATCACTAGATTTAGGGATATTGATTATGAGTGATTTAGGGATCTGATGATTATCGAAATCCCCAGACATCTTGGGATATTTTTTATAAAATGGCACATTTTATAATGGGAGCTGGGGATTGATTTATATAAATATGCTATCTATGGATATTTTTTACAGAGATACCCAGAATCTAGGGATATTTTATTTTGATTTAACGGTATCACTGATCATGAGCTGGGTGGGAGCCAGCTACATGTAGCTAATGAGACGGCTCAAGTCTGTGGACAGCCTGAGCTTGGATGGTGGCGGTTGATGACATAATTCAATTACTCTGGTATTCTTAAAGGTGATTTAACGCTAGCCGTAGCGATGAACTCTGAAGATCAACCTCACGGATGATTTAACCACTGATTATCAATTTTCTGTCTTTCATAGAAGCTGATTAACGTCATCGGGAAATGAACTGCATGATTATCCGCCAGATAAACTCCCACATTTCAATCGGCCAACTTTGGCTGTTCAAGCAAAGATAAACCTCCGTCCCCTTATGATTTCCTATTAACGCTCACTTTTGTTGACGTTGCCATGACAGCAATAATGAACATGCAAAAAACCAGTCAGAATGAATTATCGATACATAACTGATAAAAATGCATAAAACAGCGTCAATGCAGATGCACATCAATTTCTAAATACATGCTATGTAATTCAAAGAATTTAAAAGTGAATTGACACTTAATAGACGGACCCATCGAGGGTTGTGGTTTATATTTGAGGACAATCCAACTTATGCCAGAGCTTTTTGGCACTCATGAGTTATCGTACATCATTTGACTCGAGACAAGTGAAACACTTAAATTTTACTCTTCAACGCTAACAATGGCAAGCGAAATGCATCGACAATATTAGATTGTTTCAAGCCATAAGGATAGGCTACATGATTATTATAACTCATTATCAGTAGCCTACATGTGTATGTAGGCCTATATAATAGTCGCAAATTGGACTGCATTTTGACAAGCAAAGGTGCCGGACCATGGAGGTGCCGAGATGGGTGCTCGCAGTGGTCGGCCTGAGACCGACACAGCCTGTATCCCTTTAAACCCCAGCCTTTGGAACATTTTCCCATGCTTTTTTTTTCATTTAATTTCTTGCATTTATTGACAAAATTTATTTATAAAAGAGTAATTCATGGCTAGGTTACACCAGAAGACGACCAATCAGTACAATAGTTAGCTACCATTCGTTTAAGTTGACTATTCTAACCTCTGATTGGTCGTGCATGATGTAATATCTATTTAGACACAGCTGCCAGCTGCTGTGAAGATAAACTCAGCGATAATCTAATCGGGCGCGTTTTGGCATTCATGAAAGAGATTTTTTCCACTGGCAGGTTAAACTTTGTTGGGAGGACAGTCAAAACCGTTGGTTTATGGAAAAGATTAACAAAAGCAGTGATGACTAAGAATATGGCCCTTAATAACTTTGAGAGGGGCTGATCCATGATTCCAGCCACCTCTATCCATGGCGGCTTCCGAAGCAGTGTGAATAAATAGTGTAGTCCTCTCAAGATAAAGTTAACTTTGGTGCAGTAGCTGCTGTACAGCTCTATAGTCTGTAATTCATTTGCTTTAACAAAGTTTGTGGGCACGAGAGATAGCCTGGATAATGGATATATTGGACGTTGGATAGATAATGCTAGCAGTAAGGGCTTTAAAGTAGGCTTATGTTAGATTTTGAATTTTCTATCGTATCTTGTAGAATTGTTTCTACTGAAGCCATAAAAAAGATTTGGTTGGTGGGCTCCTATCTTTTGAGACAGTTTGATTAGTTGTTGGCATCAAAATTGCTTGCTGTTTACCATGCTTGTGTGCCATTAATTTCATCGGTATTTTTTACATTGTGTGAACTGCATCGCTTGAAAATGCTTTCTTGAAGTTTGTATGTAGTGATAGTTTGCTATCGAAAATTTGCCTTGAAAATAGAAATGTCTTGCAGAACAAAAGTTTTAAAAAGTCGTTGGCGTACTCTGCTTTCTATTTTTTTTCCAATGTTACCGGTAGCGATTTATCTTGGATGAGTTCGTTACGGACACACCATTTGTAGGAGAATGTATGGGTTCTAGAGCAGAAAGTGCTTCCCCAATGCATCTTGTCAACGCCTCTAAATTATATTTATGATGAAATGCAATCTGGCTTGTTTACAGCCGATGAAATCAGCTGGATTTGGCATCCAGACAACTACTGTTTTCAAGGCACGTGCATAAATTACTGTGTAGAATTGTGATGTCTTGTGAAAGCCTTCACATGATGCCATGGACCCCCTGCACGCCGGGGAACAAAGAATTGACTTGCAGCCCAGAGCTCCCTGGGCGAGTCGTAAAAGGCGACTAAAGAAGGGGGAGCGATTCTGTGCAGGCTCCCTTGCACAGAACCGGACTGTATACAATCTGCTACACACAGATACACACGGTCCCCAAACTACAAAAAAAAACAAAAAAACATGATGCCATGTAGTACATTACCCCTGAAGATTAGGGTAAAAAGAGAAATTAGATCTAAAGTTCAGAGTTTTTCAGGCGAGTCCTAAAAAGCGACTTAAGAAGGGGGATAGGACTGTAGTAGTTTATGTTACTACACACGGTTCTTAAACGCAAAAATGTCTGCAATAATTTTGATGAATGTGGTGTGAAAGTTCAACAAGTGTTCAGAAATTGAACGCATTCATTTCTTGATTGAGCCCCATTAACTTTAGGCAGATTATTCACCTTCCAACTTACAGCTTTATCAGTATAATTAGGTCCAGTTGTTTAATACAGAGTGATTCGAACCTTAGTTGAACGATCTAGGATTGTTTGAATAACTCCCCAATTTTGGTGTGTTATTCAAACAGTCCTGGATCTAATTTGAGAAAACTGATTGGATCGTGACATAATTTTTGTTCGAAGATTATTTAAAATCAAATAACTCTCGATTGAGCAACTGGAGCTTAGAGATATGGACAGCGCTGCCTTCTGCGCATGCTTAAATTGTTAGTTTCCAAACTGTTAATTTGTTCAGCATACGATTACAGTAAAACATGAAATTTTCGCGTGCATGTAATTTTTGCGACTTCCACGAATCGGGAAAACTCACGAAAATTACATGCAGCAAATTAAAGCTTCTGAAGCTGTTTATAATGTGCGGTCCTCAAAACTGCAACAATTAAGTGCAATGAAATTTCTGAGAGGCAAAGCCATAAAAATAGCTTGCAGCTAAAACGTCATGTTTTACAGTAGCTTATTGGTTTATAGGATTGCGGCTAATTCAGTTTATTTCATGCTGTAGACAATACATGTACATGTAACAACGTACGTATTCTTTTGATCATATCAGTTGACTTTAATAACAATGACATTAATAATGATTACAATCTGAAGAAAAAGCTGCCCAGATTTAGCCTGGTACTTTTGCTAATGGTTACCCTACTTCGTTACATGCATGCATATTATTTGACCATGAAAAGACAACTCTGAGATCTGCTTCTGCTGATTTATTTTGTTAAATGTATCTGCAATGATAGTGCAAATTTGATGCGTTTGGGACAACTTTCAATCTTTTATACATATGTAAGCTTCTATGACTGGTGCTTCTTTTGCTTCAGAGATATTGTGTCCTGTGCTTAATAAGTGTTTTACTGAACTCAGGTTAGGGTTGACTGAAAAGTTAGTGTTGTCTAAGCAGAGTTTACTCAGTTTCGTGTTGATTCTGATTAACTCCTTGAGTCCTTCATACTTGTACCAAGATTTAAGTTAATCGCTGTGCAGGCGCTTCAAATGTATGAGACAAGATTTAGGAAATTCAAGGCGTTATGATCGCTTGATTGATGCTTAATTTTGGGAATGCCAAAAATGCTATCAAAGTTAACGATATATGAAGTCTACCAAGCCTTGCTTTCGATGGCCCTTATAGCAGCGGCGGCGTAGCCAGACGAGACCGCAAGCTGGTTTATATTATACCATGATACACAGTTTGTGTCAGATTTATTTATTGGACATTAGTGGGAAATGGGTCAATATTGCATACGGCTTTCTTTGAAGCCCACTGAGCAATTGATCAATTCATTAAGAAGCGTTCAGCAAGTAAAGTGGGCGCGTTGTATCTCTAGATATGACTTGTTGATTTCCAGTTACCACTGTGGACTAAACATAGCCTAATTTACTTGGTAAACATGAACTTACTTGGTTGGTCTGCTTTACTCTGGGTTGAAATTGGTATGTTGTTGGTAATGGTGTTTGACACATTTACTTGTAATGTATCTTGTGTGCTTTGCTAAGAAGTCACTGAACACTTAAAATACAAATTTAATAATCCTTACCGTCCTGTGCTCAAATGAATGTCCACCTCCCTCCCCCTTCTTGGGGTAAGTGTTAAATCATGTCTAGATACATATCGACTCGAAGCAAGCATTTTTTTGTATTATATAAAAAATTCTTTGCAAAACGGGAGATTTTATTGATGGCGTAGACTTTATGATGCAATAAAATGACTATTTATAGAATTCCTTCTCAGTCGCGCGGACGCCATAGGTTGGTTTCGTTCAATGCCGTCGGAGCTTTTTGTGTTAAAATCAGAAAATGTAGTTTGCAGCGGCACGCAATCTGGCCGTTTTGCTTGTAGCCTTCAAGCGGACCACGCTGCCTGCCTGCCACACAAGCGCTGGCTGGGCTTCCGCGAACAGCATTGCATTTGTTTCTTGTCTCTCGATCGCTCTTCCAGCTACCCGCGGCGCGTTTCCATCTGTTACTATTTCAAGAATTTTTCTACTTTTTGACCTATCACCCCAGCAAGTCGGGGAACTAAGAATAGACTTGCAGCCCAGATCTCCCTGCACGAGTCGTTGAAGGCGGCTAAAGAAGGGGGAGCGGTTCTGTGGCGGCCTTCTTACACAGAATTTGACTGTAATAGTCTTTGTTACTACGCACGGTCCTAAAATACAACCCCAATTTTGGTACTTTTTTATTGCATTTTTTTTTACAGAAGAGTATAGTCTAGTGCTGACGGTTTTAGCATAGATGATGCATGGCAAATCTTGAAAATTATTGGCATAAATTTTGTCAAAATTTGTGCGATGCCCAAGATATTGAAGTTGTGAAGTCCATTCAGGGTTAGATATAGGATACATGTGACCAATATAACTGAGGATTGTAGGTTTAGGATCTGTGGTGATGTTTAGAATAGATTGATCAATAGTTTCTAGGTTTGGGTTAGATTTAGGTTTGATTTGACCAAATTGTTTCCATAGATGTTAAGGTTACATTTATTGCATTAGATCAAGATGCTAAGAATGGTAACAGCGTCAGCCTCGCTGCGGGTCGCAGCGCCTGTCTCCCTATCATCAATCAAATATTCATGCGTCACGAAGGCGGGGAAATAAAAATCATATAACGGTGATTAACGGTAGCTGTCTGTGTCTCCAGCAATACGATTGCAACAGGTGAAGCTGTAGACCACTGGGGCGTGTACCATGCCTCCGTGTGAATGTGTAAGTGTTCATAATTATGAGGACCTTATGAAAATGTGGGTGAGACATTCGTCTGGTCGGTAAAAATAATTCTTGCTGATATATTTTAATTGTATTTGATTTGAAGTCTCTTGCGTTTGAATTTGATTAAATTCTAATCCACCGTTAATCCAAATTTAGTACAAATGCAGAACACACAATAGTACTGGCCTGCAGACAGCACACACCTTATGACCTGCCCCCTGCAGGTCGGGGAACAAAGAATTGAAAACAAAGATGCTTGCAGCACAGTGCTCCTCATGCGAGTCTTAAAAGGCGACTAAAGAAGGGGAGCTGTTCTGTACCGGCTCCCTTGCACAGAACCGGACTGTGTATAGTCTTTGTGAGTTTGTGCTACACACGGTCCCTAAAGTACAAAAGCAAATAACAAACACCTTATGACCACTAGAAAATTTTTAAAATCACAGATGATCTTTGTGAACGATGCCTCTAATAATTAATATTTAAATCTTTGTGAACGACGCCTGCAATAACAAATATAAAAAAATCTATGCAGAATCGAGGATCAGCTAAGCATTATTATTCGAACATTTATGTTATGTAATTATTTCGTTGTACATCCATAGTTTATTGAAGTTTTGCTTTACCGTACTGTACTCGTACTACCGTACATGTACCTCAGTGCCTGCGCCATTGTTCTTCCTTGGCTGGGCTACATAATACCACTGTACTATTTCAACAATTTTCTCAAGACTGCTAAACACAAAAGTGTCGCTAGCTGATAATCATCGTCCAAGGTAATTTATTATTCCGGTTGGCGACAGGAAAAGCTTCCGGCCTAAAACCCAGATCGAATACAAACGTCTAACCCGTGTTAACACGGACGGGGCGTTAGAGGCTTGTCTGTAACGCGTAAGAATGGACGTCAAAAACGATGATTATTATTTATTATTATTATGTTCTATTACATAAATTTTGAGCATATCTTAACCATAACATATATCTGTGCACTGTCTTTGGACAATAAATTTCTTATTTACTACCCATGCAGTGAATGTTTGCACCTTTGTTTCCAGCTAACAAATGATCAATTGTTACCAAAAACTGCAGTCCGGCTGTAGCCTGTGGATACATGCTGTCAGGCCAGTTATGTTTGCTGTAATATATGCCTGACGTCGCTACGGTTTCCCCTGTACATCGATGCAGGGGCGGATCCAGCTCGTCATACTGGGAGGGGCGAGTTTGGCCCATAGATACACAAACTTACATTTTTTCTTTCGGTGCACAACTCGTGAGCAGGGGGAGGAAGGTGCTGACAGAATATTTCCACCTTCCAGACTTTCATATATGACTATTTCTAGGGGGAAGGCTATTGCCCCTTTTAATTCTTGAAGAGGCTCTGAGGGGGGGAGCGATTGCCACCGCTGACCCCTCCACTGCGATATAAATTACTATTTCTGGGGGGGGGGCGATCGCCCCTTTCTGCCCCCCAACAGAGCTCTGGGGGGGGATCGCCCCCATTGCCCCCCATCCTCCGTGGATCCGCTGATGTTATCCAGCGCTTTCTATCACTGATTTACTGCCCACAGCCAGCTTCCATTCATAGCTGTGACTGGCTCTTTGTAGACCCCTGGTAACTGCAGATAAACATATATAGTCATATTGACAGTGCCCCGCGTCGTGTGGGGATCTAGTGTTAATTTATGTAGGGTATAAATTGTTGAGAGAAAAGAACGAGACGCGGGTTTTCACTGCGGGGCTTTCTTTGTCCTCCAGATCAGGGGTTCTCAACCAATGTTCCACAGGCCCTGCAGGGTCTGCGTAAAGCGGCAGTGTGCAGCCCTATATTATATATGTTGATTTTAAAGTAACAACTTATGAGGAAAGTAGTTAGCCTAGCTATAGAAACCTTAAGCTTTTTTTGCAAGCGAACTGCTTAAAATGTCATTCTATTTGATCCGAAAATTTATGATATCTTTGCGAGTGGTGTCGTTTTCTACTTTTAAAATTTTTTGGTCCTTCATTCTTCATTTTTCTTTCATTCTCTAGAAGTTTACAAAATCATTTGAAAATCAATTTTCTGCACCACTTAAGTCCTGTAAGGCACCAAGAGTGCAATGTGTCTGCACCACTTTACTGATGTGAAGGGGTTAATTGTAGGTGGCGTCTATTAATTTTGATTTGATTAGACTCAATTTCAATGCAGAAATTTTTGCCTCTTGTAGGCAGGGCTGGCAGGCATTTTATTGTACCGGTATGCAATTTTATTTCAAGCGCGGGGCGCAAACAATAAAATACCTCAATATATTGAGGTTTTTTTTATTAATTAATTCAATTTCGGCGTGTTGATCAATGCAGAAATTGAAGGTCCGTTGATGTTAGAATATTTTTGGAAGGGTCCGCAGAAATCGTTGCAGGCAAAAAGGGTTGAGAACCGTTGCCATTGCAATGTCGCTAGACAGCGGGGCACGTTCTATGGATGACTGCAAACTTGATTTATCTGAATATTGCAAACGGCAGGCTGTTGATGGACTGATCATACGCAGACACGCTGTAGATTTGAAACGATTTAAGATATTAAAACTTTGGAAAGTGTGTCAAATTGAACATTAGCGCGTTTGGTCTTGTAATCAGTATGATGTGAAGAATAAGAACCAGTGGCGTAACTATCGGGAGGGCGGCACCCCCTGCAAGACAGGGAACACAGAATTGGCTCGCAGCCCAGAGCTCCGCAGTTGTAGAGGTGACTGAAGAGGTAGGAGCGGTTTTGTGCGTGGCCCTCCGCACAGAATCGAACTGTAATAGTCTTGGTTACCACACACGATCTTTAGACTCCCAAAACCAATCAGGGAGGGCATGGGGGACGAGTTAGCCCCATGGTGAAGTGGCTGCCCCCCCCCAGATGACAAGAGGAGTAGTTCTTTTTTGCTCTGGGTTCTGTATTCATTGAATGTAAGATTTTTGTTTGACTTTCGTTTTGTTTATTAAATAAGTTGCGTATGGGCATCTCTGCATATGAATACATGTACAAGAGCTACAAAATAGGGCAAATAAAATCTTCAGTGTGTCAATTTACTGCCGCTTGCATACATTCCTGCCCCTCCCCCCCTTGTGCGTCCTCGTTTGAAAAAGCGAAGTTACGTCACGGACTAAGTAGGATAAGTTAAGTAATTGAGTTCAGATAATTTAATTTGGAACACAGACGGCAGGCTAACAAATTACGTCAGCCTGCATTTTTTATGTACTGCTTCCAGAATTCCTTATCAAAAGATGATATCATGGATATCATCTATGATATCTGAGAAGTTCTAACTAACTTATGAAACTCGTGCACGATACAATACAATTTGTATCGTGCATCCATTTTTGTGAATTTCATGCTTGATTCATCATGCACGGTTGAAAATTGACTGGATAAAATAAATTCTTCCGGTTAGAATAATTCAGCATCACGACGTGAGAAGCACACAAAATTTATGTATTTTTGAAATCCTTGTGCTGCTCAGATTACTATTGTATCATTGGCCTTTGTGTGGAGTGTAAAGGCAGCATTGTGAATTAATATAGTGCCTGAAGAAAGATGCGTGTCTGGATGTAAACAGAGTATTGATTGTCTCCATTGAACGTGTTAAATGGTACATTTTTCATCCAGTCCCGACTCATTTTCCCTGGAACGCTGGCTAGCATATAAATTATATACTATTATGTTGATAAAGGCTTATAGTATTTGTGTGCGAATTTAGCCAGAGCTGTGTCATCCAGCTATGATCGAATACCTGAAGCTTTTCAGTGCCTGTGGCTGTGTAACGATTACCCACCGATTTAAGGGCATAGGTGTTTAAAATCTACTAAGCGATATATATCCGATTTTTTATTGGATCGCTGAATTTATAGGGTAACAGCTTGCGTTGAGTGTATCACCATGATTTGTGAGCAGGTAATGACAAATCTATCAATGGCTGTTTAAGATTGTTCTAGCAGTGTTGCGGATAAAAGTATTTATTACTGTATATGATGCAGATATATGTTATAGGCAGGCTTTAATGTTTTGCTATAGAATAAGCATGCCTCCTTTTTGTCCTAGGACAAATTTATTAACAAACTTTTGCACAGATGATGACTGGCATAGTTGATGAAATATTTTTAGCCACGACAGTGGGTTTGAAGCGTGGAAATTTGTGTTCTTGTGAAAATCACTGTCTAAATATGCCAACGTGTATGGATTGCATCATAGGCCTATGTACCCCCTGCAGGCCGGGGAGCAAAGATTAGGCTTGCAGTCCAGAGCTCCTCAGGTGAGTCGTAAAAGGCGACTAAAGAATGGGGAGCGGTTCTGTGCGGGCTTGCGCAGAACCAGACTGTATATAGTCTTTGTGCTACTCATAAAGGTTATATGCTACTAAAAACAAAAACACAAAAAAAATAGGCCTATGTGGTCGGGTTACACCAAATCTTGCGAGCAGATTCTGAGAGAGCCATCTTACCGGAAGGCGACCGTGAACACGTGTCTTGCAGGAAGGACGCCCATTCGGAAAATGTGTGCACCTACATCACATCTTTGCAGTCTCTTCCCATTAATCACCATTTATGTGGTGTATAACCATCATATAACCATCGCTTGCGGGAACACTGCTCTAGTGAGAATGCGGATCCCCTGAAAACGGGAAAACGATTTGATGCAATCAGAATGATCAGACGCTAAGCTTATCAGCATATCGCTAAGCTTATCAGTTTAGCGTATATACCTTGAACTGTTTTATACATAAGTACTGTGTGCTTCATCTTTGGCTTTTAGCTATTTCGGCTTCTTTATTTGTTATTTAAGTTTTTATTTAATTTTTATTATTGTAGTTTTTTTGACATTTATTTTATTTATGTTTCTTCTTTATCTATTTCGATTTTTACTATTTTAGCATCTGCGGCGCGAAACGACCAGGGGGGTGGCGTGCTACCCACGATGGAGGAGGGGGGGCGGCTGCCCTGGCCGGCGGCTCTCTCGTCCAGCCACCCCGCTCCTCCGGGGGTGTCAGGGGGTCTGGGCCCCCATGTGGGGCCCGGAGGGTGCTTGGCCCCGGCCCGTCGCACAAAGGATGGCGGTGCGGATAAGGTGTGCGGCGTGTGCGGAGATCGCGCGGTTGGCTTCAACTTTGACGCGGTGTCGTGTGAGTCGTGCAAGGCGTTCTTCAGGCGCAACGCACCCAAGGGACTCGTGAGTAGTAAAATAGAGTAAAATGGAGTAGTTGAAAATGTCAATAATTGCAACTCTAAAGATCGGACGTAATTGCAAAATATCAGTCAGTTGTTACCAATAATATTTGTAATTACTTCTTCACTTCATCAACTTCTCTACTGCACTCCACCTTATCGGATGATTACTTGCAGAACTGATGAATTTAAACCACTTTTGCCAAGGGTGCACGAAGTGAATCGAAATCTTTGCGGCGGCCGGGATTCGAACCGACGCGCTGTCGAGCCTGTAATTCGAGCTCACGACTTAGACAACTCGGCCACAGCACTTCATCAAATTACACGCATGCACACACATAATTAGGTTACTAATTTCATTTAAAATATCTTGTTAATGGATAAACTCTTGCATTGCTTGCACCACATACACCGCGCTTGCACTATACGCAAGACGGCAATGCTTGCATGCAGGACTACTTCAAGTGCCCGTACGACGAGAAGTGCAAGATGAACCTGTCCAACCGGCGCTTCTGCAAGCGCTGTCGCCTCAAGAAGTGCCTCGACATCGGCATGCGTAAGGAGTACATCCTGTCCGATGACGAGAAGACACAGAAACGGTTGAAGATCGAAGAAAATAGGTGTGCCTTCCTGCCATTTTTCTCCCGCTCTCTCTTCAGTGCTCTGCCAATTGTAGGTCCTCGGTGTTCAAACCCTCCACCCTAGCCAATCTTCGGCCCTTCGCTTCATATCCGCATACGATTCCTTCTCAAGCGGGTCATCTATCATTCCGATACGTGGACTTCTCGGTCCTCTCTTGCCCTCTATTCTTTCCTCCATCACATCTTCACATTCTCCCGCATATGCGCGTTTTTGTAGCCTATACCGTACGCTAATTTTGTCGGTGCCGGTAGCTCGTAATAATGTTCTCGTTTGGTCGTATGCGAAAATAATGTCTACGGGGCATCAAGGCGAGATGGGCCTACTGAATAACACGCTGTGATGTCTTCATCGAGATGTAGAATTGTTGCTTTAGTACGCTGGGCGTTTTGTTGATATTTGTGTTCCGTCTTTGGGTTTCTCTGATTGAGTTGAAGAGTTTGCATCTTCTTATCAAAGTTTGTAGCGATATTTGCAATAGCATGGTCGTTGATGGCAAGAGGACGATCTTTGTGACGCCTTTAGATGCGGTAATGGGTGTTAACCCACCGTTGTTGTTTGCGTAATAAAAAATTATCTAGGCTGATCGATAGTATCCAAACTGTGCCCGTTCTAGTTCCCCCCCCAAATTTGTCAAAAGATCTTTTTTTTGCATAGATCCCTGCTTAAGATAGAGAAGCGGGCGCTATGTCATCCAATGACTAGATCGACTACTGTATATAGGTCAACCGGTGTGCTGCGCAGATCCCTACGCGAGATGGAGAAGCAGGTGCTGTCGATGAAGGTCGACGAGGTGAGCTCCCAGTCTGCGGCGGCGGCGCTGAGCGCGGAGGATGCCGCCGATGTGGAGGAGCTGCTTGCCGCGTACCGCCGCTCCCTGGAGGTGAACACGGAACGTGACCTGCCGCGCGACCGTGCCAACTTCTCCGACCTCGTCAATATAGCGGAGCTGAGCGTGCGGCGTGTCATCGCCATGGCTAAACAGGTGAGAGAGTTGGGCTAAACAGGTCAACATTAGGTGTGTCACCGCTGTGGTTAAACAGATCAGCATTATGGCTAAGAAGGTGAGCATCGGGCGCTTAGTTGGCATGGCTCAGATCGATTGGATTCATCTGCTGAAGGGTTGCGATTCATTGGGGTTTAGTTGAGGTTCAGTTGAGGGCACATTGGCGTTCAGTTGAGGGCTCACTGCTGTCACAGATCGCAGCGTTCAAGGCCCTGCCGCAGACTGATCAGATTCATTGCTAAAGGGTTATGGCTTATTGGGATTTAGTTGAGGGTTTAGTTGAGTGTTCTGTTGAGGTTTTAGTTGAGGGTTCAGTTGAGGGTTAAGTTAGGGTTCAGTTGAGGGTTAAGTTAGGGTTCAGTTGGGATTCACTGCTGTGCCAGATCGCAGCGTTCAAGGCCCTGCCGCAGACTGATCAGATCCACTTGCTGAAGGGTGGCAGCATAGAGCTGCTCATCATTCGCTCCGTGATCACGTTTGACGCAGAGAAACAACAGTTTCTTGACCCCTCCGACGCGGAGGAAACCAAGGCTCGTTTCTTTATTCGTTCCGTTAATTAGTTCTTAGTATTATTGTGGATAGTTGATGCCTCGATGCACTGCTGATATGCCGAATGGACGCGTGTGTCAGATTTCACTTTCTATTAAGAATCTTTTGATGCAATTCAATATCAAATGATTCATTAACTGATGTCGTGTTCTAGAACAAACGTGCCTTCAGTATCTGTGGCCCAAATCAGGCAGTATTGGTTTTTTTGAAAGATGAAAATGTTGAGTTGTTTCGAGTTCAGATATTTTATAAAAGAAAATCTTTTAAGAACATTTGAAATTAATCAATCCGACAGCATTTAAGTGGTCTAGTTTAATGCTGTCGACTTGATAAATTTTGAACGTTCTTAAACGATTTTCTCCAAAAATCTCTGCTATTTCTTGTTAGTCGAACCGATAATCGATTATTTGTAGAAAATCGATAATCGCTTATGGAAATTTATTTTTCAACTTCTTTAAAGGTCTGATTGGCTCGCAGGCGATGAACGTGGAACAGCTGCGGGCGGCAGAGAGCGGGACCGGTCTGTTTGACGACCACATGAAGTTTGTGCGCTCGCTCGTCGTCGATCTCAAGGTTGGTCTTTGTTTGCTTGTTTGTTTGTTTGTTTGTTTAGCTGCTTGTCAGCTTGTCTGCTGCTTTAAGTATTGGGCTGCTTGGCGGTTGCTTTTGGTGTGGTGTTGTGTGAAACATTGTTAGTGCTACTGCTGGTGCTATTGTTGTTTCTTGTATGTTGTTGCTACTGTTTTTGTTGTTTGTTGCCGCCGCTTTTAATAAAATAGCTCTCCAGTAAGGATTGCTCCTTAATGCGTGTGTCTAAGTGGAATCTTTGGCCTACAGCAAATAGCCGTTGGGCGCGATGGTAACTATTATTATTATTTCTGAAAGCAATAAAAACGCTGAAATGTATGTAAAATGCTCAGAAAGGAAGAAAAAATGCGCTGCAAACTATTTAAAATGCATGTAGAAAATGAAAAGTAGTAGAAAAATGTGCTAATCATAATGACAAGAATGTGCGGATACCAAGCAATGCCAAAATTGCACTGAAACAACGCCAAAAATGCGCTGAAAACTATACTAAAAAGCATTGAAAACTATGCAAAATGAAATAATGCGTTGAAAATCACGACAAAAAGCCCAGAATACAACGGCAGAAACACTCTCAAAACAACGACTAAAACGTGCTGAAAACAGTGATGATGAAAAAGGCTTTGAAACAGCGACAAAAAGCTCTGAAAGCGACGACAAAAAGGTCACAAAGGCAATGCAGAGCGAATGGCCTGTGATTGTTGTCGCAGGTGGACGAGGTGACTCTCATCCTGCTCCTCGTCATCTCTCTATTCTCCCCGGACCGGCTTGGTCTGGTACACCGCGACCTCGTCGCGCGTCAGCAGGAGCGCTACTCCGAGCTCCTGCGCAAATATCTTGCCACCTCCCGGCCCTCCCTGCCGGGGGGGGCGGCCGACGAGGGGGGAGCAGGGGGGGCCCCCTTGGGGGGCAGGGCGGTGTTCCCCCGGCTGCTGATGAAGTTGACGGATATTAGGAATCTGAACGAGGAACACTCGCAGGTTTTACTGAAGGTTGATCCGGGGCACATCCAGCCTCTGATGAAGGAAGTGCTCGATTTGACGGACGACTAGCTGCAGTTTTTTTAAATGAGTCTCCAGTAACTGTGCTGTAGTTGGTTGAAATTGGGTCGTGGTCGTGAGTAGCTGAGCTGCAATTGGTTGAAATCAGGTCAAAATCATGACTATCTGTAGTGCTATTGGTTGAGTATTGGTAAGATGTAGCTAATCAGGAAGGAATGTCTGACTTTATTGATAGCTAGCTTAGCTATTGTTGGTTGAAAGTAATTAGCTCAGCTGTGCGTAAAAGAGGTCAGACAGGAGTGAATCGGGTCTCAGTCAACCAATTAAAAAGTGGTGTTTGGTCTAATCAATGCCTGGCTGGTCTGCCATTCGTTGATAGTAGACTGGCAGTTGGAAAATGAATGATTGTGAACTGTGGATCATAGATAAAAAGAATATGCATAATAACGCATGATTTCTCTTTTTGAAGAAGAATATTGAATTTATTCATATACTACAATCAATAATATACAGTGAAGATAGTAGATTTAGTACTAAGGTATATAGCACTGATAATGATGTTGAGAACTTGCAAGGATTCGTGCGTTTGATGGGAACAGAAGGGCCGGAAATTAGTAAGATTAAAGACAGCATGTCGTAGGCATGATAGAAATATCAAGAATGCTTTATCACTGCATCTGATGTATGTTGCCTCTGTGGCAGTCTGTATGTTGTCATCCGGCTAAGTACTGCCGGCGTGGCAGTCCGTATATTGTCCTACCGCTAACTACTGCCGGCGTGGCAGTCCGTATATTGTCATACCACTAACTACTGCCCGCGTGGCAGTCCGTATATTGTCATACCGTTAACTGCTGCCCGCGTGGTTGTCTGTATATTGTTTTACTGTTGACTATTGCCCGTGTGGCAGTCTGTATATTGTCATACAGCAATTCTATCAGCGTGCTACTTACAAGTGTCTACCGTTAATTATCTTGATCATCGCCGTGCTAAATGTCGCTATGATAATTAATTTTCTGTGTTTGACAATTGCGTGAATCAAATTATTGGCTGTCGAGTATTGGAAGCGCGTTATTGTTATCTTATTGCAACTCACGGTATATGCAGATGGTGTATTCATTTGCTGCAATTGCTGTTAACGTATGACTAATACGTCTAGTATCACTATGATACGTCTACTATCAAGTGTGTGATACGTGTAGTATCACTATAATATGTGTGGCGCAATTGGCAAATTTCTAGTTAAACTTTGACTGCGCAATATGCCCTATATTGCAGACGATTAATGTTAAAAAGCGACGCAAAAAGCATAGTTCAATTTATTAATTTTTTTTGAAGGGTAACATTTAATCAGTTTGCTCTTTTCCATTGGTTGAAATCTGTTGCAATATCGACTTCTAGACTATCAACATTCTCAGTCATTAAATTGCTAAAAATTTATCAGGCAAGATGAAAGTCATGTCATTGATTAATAAACTGAATTTCGGTTTCCTTAGAATGCCTCATGAACAGTTATGCTTTAGTACTCTGCTTTCATGAATCGAACCAGAAAATTGCCTGACGCAATCTATATCCATTCACACGGTTTTATGTGCAAGTGAAGTCCCATACGGTACCGTACTGGAGTTATGAGGCCTCCTGGCCGCGACTTAATCACGGCAACTTTCCTCCTTGAAGAAGTCTTTTTTTATGTCAATTTGTGAGAATTATCGTGGGCAGCGATGTCAAAATTAAATAACGCAACGTTTTTGATTTAATGCGGCCCGCACTGATATTGGCTATCGATTTTATCTTAGCTGTGGGTCGTATTCTGGAATGTATTCTGGTAGTATTATGAGTCGCATTCTTGTCGTCTTTAAACTCCAGGCTTACAACCTGCCGGTTATATAAAAAAGCGTTAGCATCGGTTTACGACTTTAAGACGCCTGATTCTACTACACTCGCCCCTGTGTTATGTCTGGAAATGGAAAAATGGCAAAAGATGAAGCATTGTGAAATTTTGACACCGCTGGTCTTGAAAGGAAGAGCTATTTAACCGTCATTCCGACTTTGTGAATTTCTAAGTCGGGTTGAAGCAGCGTAATGCGACGTACAATCATCTGGTCGATCACTTGTGTGTTACAAACACGCCATGTTGACACAAAACTTTGTGTTTCAAGCAACTTGAAGATCAAGCCCTCTTTCTTTATTCTTATGATGAATTTTTGCTATTAAATGGTTTCTTTTTCTCGATTATGCTGTGGGTTGAGGCTAATCAGGATTTAGAAGGAATGATAGAAATTGTGGGTGCTTGGTTATTTCTGACATCAATTTTTAGCAATCAAGTATCACTTGGATAGGGACTTCCACTATCTATGATTTTAACAGTGAATGTTTTATGGTATTGCAACGTGTTTGGTAGTCGCTTTGGTACTTTCGTATTCGCTTTTTCTTTTAGGTGTGTTGTGTTTTGTCTCTTTTAGTTCTTCAGGGCATGGATTCCAAACACGACTTCCAAATATTTTATTTTCGATGCTTTTAGTGCTTCTCAGGAAGTTTAAATGTAGACAATGACAATGTGCTGCCATTGTTTGTAGAATTTGTAAAAATTAGGCTCCCAAAGATTAGTATTTTAGCTTTTGAAAGCGACGTCGGATTTGGTTTGATTAAGATTCGTGCAATTGTGCGGACCTTGATGCTATCGATTTGTTCCGATTGTATAAATTTTTTATTCATTAAGTTGTTACCCTACGATCCAATGGCATGCTTAGTGGGCTTGATTTTAAGTCCGTTTAGTGCGGATGATTTTAGTATATTTTTTCAAATAGGTGCATCTGTGCATCAATGCTGTGCTGATTTTATATGTAGTATAAATATATTTTAGTCTTTTCAAATTGTGGTGCGCGAATATTGCTACAACAAATTGCTTGTCGATCAGGCATTGGAAATCTATGACGTCGATACGTAAGAATTTCTCAAAGTTTACGGCGCGTTTACGGCGTGTTTACGGCGTGTTTACGGCGTGTTTACGGCGCGTGCGCAATCAAAGAATATAGTAATTTTGTCTCGTATACAAATCAAATTTAGAACGAAATTGAGTATGCTATTTACACTTCATTACGTAGATGAAATATAGCTTTCACTTTGCCAACTTAGTTGATTGACACACCCAACAAATATATTCTAGTTATAGCAACTTAAAGATACTAACAGTCATTGAGAAAAACGGAAGCTTTGTCATACGCCGATGGTAATTTCTTTAACACGCTATAGTACTTTATTATGATGAATAGGGTTTTATATGTTCAAGCTTTGGCCATAGCAAATGAGGCAATTTCTGTGTTGCTCACGAATTGAAACTGACTATGAGTGGGATCAAAGCAATCCGTTTTTCATGTTACCTATTTGCTTCTCATTGAATAAATAATCTTCATGGAAATACATTTTTCGGGCGAAATTCTATAAAGTATTTACGCATTGCGCTCCGATGACGATGCCTTAAATATTCAGGAAGTATATATACAAGCATAAGTACACACGCAGTATCTTGATTCCTTTTGCAACTGTCTAAGAAAAAACATCGTTCGAGTGTAAAAATATAATTGTGTCTCAATTTCTGTACGGCAATTGGATCGGCTAATTGCTAAGTAAATAGGTGCGCTTATTTGTAGGCTGGTGGTGCGAATATGATGGCTTTGTGGTGCCAAGTTGTTGTATCGAGCTATGCAGCATCCTGTATGTACCGGTATACTATCTTGTTGGACCTGGCTCGTTGTTTGCTTGTGAGATTCTGTGTTGTGTTGTTTTGACTGAAAGGGTCCGTTGTTCAATCGAGAGCTATTCGAATGACCCGATATTATTCGTATATCTCTTCAATAGAACGACTTGAAAGCAGATTCGATATCTAAATTAAGCGATCCGATCGGATCCTCACGCAATTTTTGTTCTGCGACAGTTTAAAAGCCAAGTAACTCTCTGTTGAACAGCTGATCCTAAGTGCCCGTTGTTCAATCGAGATCTATTTGAATGATCTCATATTATTCATGTAACCCCTCAATAATAGCGAGTTCAAAGTACATGTTGACTCGAGAGCTAATTAGTGCTACCTGATTGGCGTGTGACACCATTTTTATTCTATGAAAATTAAAAACTAAATAACTCTCTATTGAGCAACTGGCCATAAGTATTGGCACGTTAAACTCACGTGTGTAAATACACGCATATGTATTTATGTGTTATTTTTTTATGTACGCGTGTTCAAAAAAGTTACATCACCAGCAAATGTGAGTGATCTTTGCAAAATTTCAGCCGCACTATCTACAGTACAAGTATTGCCGCGTTGCCAGGCACATTAATGATGCATATCTTGCATTTTGGGCATGGTGCGTAAAACCTGTAGCATGAAGTTTCTTTTGGTCACTGCTTCCAGTTTGAAGTATGTATCCTCCATGCTGATTGTACTGCGTAGATAAACCCTGTATGCTAAATTTATTGTTGCCGCTTGAAAGATTGACATGATGTTGTGGAAACCCTGCGAGTCTTCAAAATATCAACTAGGTAGTTACATTTGCATTTCGTTGAGGGTAAAACGTAGTAATTTATCAAGTAGACATTGTTGACATCATCTTGATTTTTGAATGAAATGTTGTCATTTTTGTGAAATATTAAAAATTTGTCGGGTAAATTTTTCGGTGGTTAGAAATCTGATTGAAGAAATGTTTTGGGCAGTTTTAAAGGTTTCAGATAAAACTATAGCTCATTAGTTGAAAGCAAGGCAAGGCTTGCCTTCCTTGTGTACAAATGTACAATGTACAATGTACAATGTACATTGTACATTGTACAAGAATGTACAATGAATATCTTAAAATGGTGATTACTCTGATATGCAGTGGCGGCGCTATGGGGGGAGGCAAAACGGGACATAGCTCCCCCAACTCATAAAGTTAGCCTCCCCACTTTTTTTAGATGCTTCCTGTTTTAAGTCTCTATTGTTATGATTTTTAAAGCCTGTAGAAAGGGTTAGTAAGGATGTTAGCCCCCAACTCTTAAAGTTATCCTGTACCTTTTTGAGCTTGAAGGAGAATTTCCGTCACCACCCCCCTCCCCCCCCCGCTCGTGAGTTCCGTTTGGAGATGAAATATACGTTGCGGATCAAGTTTTGTTTTAAGCTAAAGCTTTTTCCTTTGTCCCCTTTTAGCCATCATAAAAAAAATCCTGGCGCCGCCCTTGTTGATATGCTGAAATTTAAATTCAACATTTCAATCCTGTTATGCCTGAAATTGTTGTGATCTTAAATGTTTGCATGCATTTGGATAGTATCCCACGCAAAGAAACCACTAGAAATCACTGTATAATTAACCAAAGAACTTACGTCATTTTCATTTTTGATTTTTTGGAATTCGAAGCTCTGGTTTGAAGCTTGTTGTATATCAATTATCCTTGCAATTATACTGTAAAAATTCTTAGATGTGGTATCCGAACATTAACTTGAACGCATTGCTAAATGCCAACCAAGTTAATCGGCTTCGTTTTTTGTTTTGGGGGCATTTTTTTGTAAGTTTAAAACTTAGTAGAAGCGTAGACCCGTGGCACTTAGTTTTTGTACTTTACTTGTTCATGGTTTTAGATATGATTGTGGATTTTGATATTTAATGTGGTGCTGTTGGCTGGCATTTGGGTTGAATTTTATGTGGTTAACTGTTGGTGATGACTCCAGTGAATGTGCGTAATCCTTTCTGATTTCAAATTTTTCAGAGAATTGTGCGACTATTAGTTATTTCGAGTAGAAATGTGAGAAAATTAAGTACGGTAGGCGCTTTTTCAGCAAATCGTGAATTTATAATGCGACCGCGCTGCTAGATTGTATACATCTTCTTTTTATTGTGCCTCTAAGATGATTGTCATTTGAAATTATTGCTGTTGTTTGCGCGGGCCATGAATTTCTTACGCGCGAAACAGTATGTTCCTATTATACATTTACAATTTGGGATAGATGGCTGTAACCCTGATATTGATCAGTGCCGTTGAACCGCGGGTTATCTCAAAACGCCATTTTTTATGCTAAAAATAGCTCGTCGTCATCAAACGCTTATATCTTTCATGACTTTGCTTTTCTTAGAAAAAAAAAGACTCCGGAACTAACTCGATGTTTAACGGTAATGATGCATACTAACACGACATTTAACGGTAAGGGTTAATCTGGGGTTAGTCTGACTGCTTGAAATTCGTGAAAAAGAAATTAGAAGTTAGTGAAATTTTAATTAGAAGAATTATATGGCATTTTATTATATTGCGTTTTTAATGAATCCCTTCCTACGATACATGCTATGGCTTACAAATATGGCTTATACCATAAGCTAAATGTTTATAAGAAATGATTTTGTATTATAAGGATTGAATGGTGGATATTAGACTGAATCGGTGGAGTTTAATTTTGGTGCAATTTTGTTTGTATGTGTCGCATTATCTTCAATATTCAGTTCATTCGTCGTAATCAGTAAGAGTGGATTCTACAGTTGTTCCTTTGTTCCCGCCTTTAACTTCACCTTGGCTTAGGCGACAATTTAAGATCAGCCCATAACCGCCATTCAAAAAGGCTTTCTGTTTGGTTCACATAAATTAATATATGACGTCATTGAATTAACACGACGTCATAGATTTTGAGTAAAATTATTTTTGCTGTCGCTGAATTCAAATTAATATCATTTTATGTAAAATTAAATTAGTTTTGTTTTTAAATCTATAAACGTATTGCAAGTTTTTGCAAATAGCAGTTCAGAGCTGCCGTTAAATTGACCGCTAAACCAAGGTTAAGGTGGGAACAAGGGACGACTATGGAATCCGCTCCAATGTGTGCGTGATGTTATTCAGGTTGGATTGTAGTGTGCATCACGCTGATCTGTGTAATATAAGAGTCCGCTCGATATTTGAATGTTTGTTTAACCATTGATCATTAACGGATAAAGGAATATTCATTCGTTTATCAGTATTTTTCTTTTTGCAAACCGCTGCTTGTTGCTTTAAATGAAGAGTTATTTAGGCATTTCAATTTCATGTTAACTACGCTGGTACAAGTGCAACATAATTTTTGCTTATACCTTATTAGCTGTATCGATTGACTTGATTGCTTGTCAGATAGCTAACAAGTTTGGATACATAGACCTAACAGAGTTTTAAGCAAATTAAACTGGTTCTAGGGCATGTACTATCCCAATTACAGCATTCGTGTTATGTGGTATATTTGGAAGGCGTTGCTGATGATGGTGATGGCTTTTGGAGTTTAAGGATCGTGTGTCGTAACAAAGGCTACTACAGTCCAATGAACCTTCCCCTTTCTTTAGTCGTATTTTACGACTCGCCCAGGGAACTCTGGGCTGCTGACTTATACTCTTTTTAGTTTACCTCAGCCTAAAGGTTTGAAGGCATTTTTTGACTCGTGAATATTTGTCGAATGCGTTGCGAATTTGGTATCATTCTATTAGCTACACTTTAATTCCTTAATAAATGTATAGCCTGGAATTGTTTTCATCTTTGGCAAATTGCAATAACTTGAACGAATTGCAAAAATTTGACGCAATATGCTCAGAAGAACACAATAGACAGTGCATGAATTATGCAAGTAGTTAGTGACTAACCGATGTCTATGCAAAGAGTTACATTGTCAGGTTAACACTTGTACTAACTGAGATAGTTTGCTGAAAATAGAAATTAGCTTTTATAGGACTTCTTACGTAGATATTTGTGTCAGTGTTTTTGACTGTAGCCAATCAGATTCGTCATTGGTGAAATTGTGCTTACTGGCAACGTTGTCATAATAACTATGGTTCTATGCAGCATTTAATATTGTTGTATATTTCAATAAATGATTGTTTTTCAAAAGTTTTACGCGTGTCGTATTCTCCAGAATCATTGCTGAAGCAAAGTACGCGGATTTTGCGACTGAGAGTTATAAATCAGATTTATTTTGAAGCTTTACTTCTGCAGGCCGGGGAGCGAAGAATTGGCCTGCAGCCGAGAGCTCCCCGGGCTTGTCGTAAAAGGCGACTAAAGAAAAAGGGGAGAGGTTCTGTGCTGGCTCTCTTGCACAGAACCGGACCGTATATAGCCCTGTTGTGCTACACATGGTCCCTAACTACAAAAACAATTATTTTGAAGCTTCTTCACAGCAATTGGATGAAATTATGATTTTTTATGACTACAGCAGCAGTACTTCAAAATACAAAAATGTTTTTGCATTTTGAAGTATTGCTGCTGTTCCTAAAAGAAAGCCTTAGGCTATAGTTTATATGATCCAAATTTTATTTTATAACTAAGTCCTTCTAGTCGGAAGCGCGTTAAACTCTGTTTGTAACTTGTCCCGTTAAGTTTCATCTATCCAGTTCAGTTCCATTTATCCAGTTCAGTTCCATTTATCCAGTTCTGTTCCAATATTTCAAATTGACATCAGTAATGCTACGAGCGTCAGTACAGCCTTGGCTTTGATATCAAAACTGGTTTATATTAAATATGAACTTTGTGCTATTTTTTTGATTGGCTGTCGATAGTTAGTTTTTATGACGTTATAAAAACTATGTGGCCTATTCAGGGCCGTTGGCTGAACTTCATTTAAGGGGAAGGTTTGATCATTTTTCTGACGGTCGTAGCTCCTATTGTTTCACAACGATTTAGCGAGTTAGAAAATGTGGGTTTTCGATTTTTTGCTAAAAGCTTAATAATAATTACGTCAAAAACAAACAATAAATCTTTTCCCATTTTGGAGGGGGTTTGAACCCATTAAAGTTTCCCCTCAGTCTACGGCTTCAAACCAATTTCTGAACTCTTGCCAATCAGTAAGAATGACAGAAAGGTAACATACTTTAAACCAGTTGTGCCCTCTTGGACAAGATTACAATGATACCCTTGGAGAATTGCGTGAGTGAAAGTTTTAAAATTGCATCGATTTGAGAGTTCGATGAAGTATGAAATGGATACGTCTTCCACGTTGATTTCGTGACATTTGATGCGTGTTTTTACGTCTTTAACCCGTTCTACGTGCTATGCATTCATTGTCTGACGTCATCAGCGAGTAACACATCTACATTGCCGTACGGTGATTTTGTGAGGTGAATCTGACTAATGTCGCAGATACTCTTATAAATAAGCAATGCTTGTGTATTTGGCCCGATGTGTATGTTAAAGCGAGAATAACATCAGGCTGATCGATTCGTTAACGATGTGCGATTTTTGTTTTAATGTCGCGCTGTGTCTTCACTGCTGCTGCAGCTGCTGCTGCTGCTGCTGCCTATCGAGTCATAATCGTTACTATGCAATATCCTGCCCGCTGAAATTGGCACGGGCACACGCTACTAATGTTAATCTTCAATGCATATTAAGTTAATTAAGTTAACTAATTTAATTAAGTGATGAAGTTAATATGCCTAAGTGTCGTGTCATCTTATCGCTATCATTCTAACTTTGTTTTACAAGGAGGCTCGTTCATTTTGATTATCGATTCAGGCCATGGACTTATTCTATAGGTTGTTCTAATAAAGTCTTGATGTGCACTGTATTCGAACATGGCGTTTGTAATCCAGCGCTTCAACATTTGTCTATGAGATTCAGGTTACGATGCCGCAAAAAGCGAGCTTGTTGTTAACATACAAATAGTTGTGGACTGCGCGTGTGTGATTGGGCTGATGCTGGAAGATGCATCTGTCTCGGTGCCGTGTCACCAACGCACGCTATGATTGGTTACCGCCATTGCGCGCTCCGATTGGTTGCTGCCGTCATGCGCTCTGATTGGTTGCCGCTAGCACACGCGCTCTGATTGGTTGCTGTCATCGTGCGCTCTGATCGGCTGTGCAGATGTGACATCATTGTGTTGTGTATTGGTGGATGTTATAATAAAGAAGTGGCTTGCATGCGAACATGTCTTCCTGAATTCATTGCGACTTTTTGCCGTAATACGACCTAAAATACTGTAATACAATTATTTATAAGTGACTGTAATACAATTATTTATAAAACAGAATAGCTTACAACTTCAAATACATAGTTACCGTAATACGACTTATAATACGTGGTAGCGGTCATACGTCTGTAAATTAATACAGTTTAGGACCGGTTTCAGGACGCGCTGATAATCTTCTGATTAGCTATTTCTTGAAAAGTCAAGCTGCACGAGATAGGCTGCTCAACCCAACTTGCAACCCATTTGCCCATCTCTGATTGGATGCCTGCCTCTGGTACAGATAGCAGTAGCCGTGCGTCTGGACACCGGCTCTAAAATAGCATCAAGCGAGGCTACTAAATTCTTTGAGAAACTGGTATGATAAATACGGATAAACTGAAGATTGGGTATCAGCACGTAGATATATTATGGAGGGCAAAGTTGGGAGGGGGAGGGGGAAGAAAACATGGAGGGAGGCAGTGGAGAATGATGTGAAGGAACGTGGCGTGAGTAGAGACATGGCAAAGAATCGAGAGTTGTGGAGGAGTCTCATCGTGGGGAACGTCCAATCTGTGCTGGCTCAGAAAAGTGGACGTACAACGTGAATGATGATGATCTTTTTCTATAAATCACAAAAAATACAAAATTGAGCACTAAAATATTATAATTAATATTAATATTGTTATAAAGTCTATAGACTTACAACGTAGGGTCTAATGATTTGACTTGGGCGTGATTTGCAGGTAAAACATTAATAATTTATTTGTGGAACTGGAAACAGATAGGGCAGCTGACCTAATAGGGGTTCATTTAGCTAAAACGTTCACACACAGCAAACTTACGTGCAAAACATAACCGCAGAAAATACTTCAACGCTTTTGCATTGTCAACTAAGGCACCTGTCACTGGGCTTCCGTTAACCGGCGTCGAGGCGTCTACGACGCCAGAAAATTCGACACAGACGCCAAAAAATCATGCCCCCAAGCGTCTCTGCATGCAGACGCCAGATGTGAAAGTTCTCGGCCTCGCTATAATTGCATAATAATACATTAGTTGCATTTGGCATAAGCGTCGCTAATGGCTGGGACGCCAGAAAATGACGACCCTGGCGTCTTGAGACAGCAAAACGCCTGGGCCCTGGAGTCTGGACGCCAGCAAAAGAAGTATAAAGGAAGCCCTGCCTTCAACGTCTTCAAATCAATTTAACCAATCCAGAGACGTGTAAAGTAGCAAGCGCTTAGTGTCCGCACAAACGTGCTTGTCAACGAAATGCAAAAATACAATATGTGCAGTTGAGCTTCATATCAACTCACTCAGATTGTATTTTTGCATTTCATTGACAAGCAAGATTGTGCTGACACTAATGCTTGTCTACTTTACACGACCCAGTATTCTTAACCATCAAGCTAATTTAATTAGCCTTTTGCTATTTTGAATTGTTAACTGGATTCTCCGATTAAATTGGTCAATTTCTCGTCTTCCCTTCCTTGGCGCCCTCCCAGTTGGTCTGACTGAAATGCTTCCAGTTGCACCCCCTCATGCTTCCGCACGTCTCCTCCTCCGTGAGAACGGGGCAGGGGCGCCCGCCCCCCCGGGCCGGCCTAGTGGGGGCACGGGTGCGGGTGCGCAGGCCAAAGCCGCAGGTCTTGCTGCAGGGGGACCAGTCGGTCCATGCTCCGACCTCGCAATCCACGCGTTCTGCGACATGGGAAAAGGAACATTATAATTATAGCATCAAAAATATGATTTAAAATTTAAATGATGTTGCACTTTTCTATGAATAAATTAGTAAATAATTTGTTTGTGCGGGCACGCTTGGTGAAAACTTTCAGTGGTGTATAGGGCCTAACACTTTTGAGATAAAAATTCAGTCACACCTAATGATTTTTAAACATTTAGACATGCTATTCAGACTTTATTTGATGTATTTCTTAGGCAAGGACAAATTTTAGTTACAAACAAGAAATTGTAAAAATTTTAAGAGAAAGAGTACAAAAGGGTTACAAATACATGTACCTGCAGCATATGCGTCAGCAAATTTTCGCAAATTTTCTGGCTTATTCTTCTCAACCGTATTAGAGCTGCGTAGAGTTTTGGGCTTTAGTTGCTGATGCTGCTGCTGCTGCTGCTGCTGCTGCAGCTGCTGCTGCTGCTGCTGCTGCTGCAGCTGCTGCACGCTTGATGGAGCCATAGCCTGCATGCCAGTGAGTGAAGAAGACTTGATCCCAGGCTCTCCATTGCCACTAATCCGTTCCTGTTTGTAGCTCCCGCTTTCTTCTTGACCAACTGTTCCCGATTTCTGTAACAGTTCCGCAGCACTCAAGCTCATATAACGAAAAGTAACTTCGGGAGGTCCAATGTTTGTATAAACGGCAAAATGCCTACAGTAGGCTGTAGGCTATAATGCCGTAGCCTACACAAAGTTGCACAGTTTGTAATTAACTCTACCTTGTGATTGCCTTACATCGACAAACAGCAATCAATCAGAAATTGCGATACAAATGTAACATGCTCCGTTGTCATGAACGCTGTTTTTTCAATAAACTGACTACTTAAAGGCAAATGGTTTTTGCTGAGTCGAAGGATTTTTGGCCACTTTTTTGGCGCCCCCCTCCTCAACTTCAACTTACTGCGTTTATTTTTTTTGCTAAATTTAAATGCAAACAAATTTCTATGTAGGCCCATGAAACAATTTTTATTGTTGTTATTTTAGGTTCAGGTTAGGTTTAGGTTAAGGCTTACCTTGGTTTTGGGTTGCGTTTAGACTAAAATATATTAAGGGTATAACTACATTATTTGTTTGCATATTCAAAACCCGCCTACCCTCTCCTCACTGCGTTACTGCCCTTACCTTGCTGGAGACGCCCCTCGGCGAGACCGCCCCTCTCTCAATCACATCCTCAAACGTCACTCGTTCCACACTCATCCGCGCTATCCGCTTCAAGCCGCTCAGCTCAGGGTAGTAGAACGAGCTCGCCGGGTGACTGGGCTGGCGCGACGTTATCCTGCCGTGCGTTCACCAAACATAAATCAGATATGGTAATAAAAGACGAATTTTTTTCCGGAATCAACGGTAAAAAGATGAATTCCCTGTGATGATAATAAATGGTAGAAATATAAATTCCCTAACTTTTTTCACTCTTTAACTTTTACAATAACTCTCTAACTCAGGACGGAGCGCAGCACGGGGCTCAAATCTAGTTTAAGGCCATTTGAGCCCACGCGATTTGATTACCCTTGGGTTGGCAGCATGACCAGCACTATGCAGCACCTGTGGCTTACTTTCACAGGCACAAATCCTGTTGCCTACTTTATAATGACCAGCTGAGTGTACAGAGACGTCTGTACGCGAATAGCTTGCTACTATTACCCGGTAGCCAACGATTTGAACACTCGACATCCTGAGTGGGAGACGAACTCTTTATCCACTGCGCCACCGAACCTATAGGTTTCGTTAGCCCAAAATAGGCTGTCAAGGAAGCAAAGCGTCCAGTGGTTCAAATCACATATATTTTAAAAGATTTAAGTTTTTTCCTCAAGTCAGATCAGAAGCAATTAAATATGATCGCCGATTTCAATCACGCCACCAGCTAATCCTTTTGAGCTTATGAGAATGCAGTGTTTCAAATAACCAGAGAAAAAACTTTTGTCAGATTTTCATACAAAGTTCCTAACACTAAAGGTATAGGGGGCTGAGGCGGGGGGGCCAAGAGGTCTAAAGATTATTACTTCTTCAACGTCGGATTCCCAGCCCGTGTTCCGGCTCCGAATCTGAAGTATAACCCCTGCAGTCGGATATTTGAGTTAAAATGCATTTAGCGACTTTCAACTTTTTGCAACTTTGTGACTTTGCAAAGCATCCACTCCGGCTTCCTCCTCGACACGCAGCGAGCCTCGACGAGTCTGTCTGGCATGTTAACTGGCATTTTGAAGCCTTTTTCATAATTCTTCTTCACTATAATGCAGCAAAACGAATGAGGTATTAAGACGCAATGTAACTCTATATAAATGTTTTTCGAGGATGCCTTCGTGAATGGTCATCAGCCCTGGCTCACATCCAGCAGCCCATGCTGACCTTGTGACAGGGAGAGGGACGTCCTCGGCCCAGTTGGGTGCGGAGAAGGTGAGACCGCGATCCGTGCCCGCGTCCATGGGATGAAGATCAAGGCTGATCCTCTCGATCCAGCGCCCCGTGACCTCGCTGCAGAGGTCAAGGCCGCTGACGCCGACGAACCAATCAGGGCTCGGGATCATGTGAACGATCATCGACAACTGAAAGCAAGCCAGAGCCTGATTGGTCGAGGGGATGAGAGGGGAGGCATGTAGGTTCATATTTAAAATAGGCGTTAAATTTACATCGATGTTAGTTATTTTTTCTCTCTCTGCGGATGTTAGTTACACTTGATTTAGCTATCTGACTATTTTCTCTGCCACAGAATTTATACGGCATATAGGCTTACTGACGATAAGCAGTGGCTAGGTACATGTAGGTTGGATTAGCATTAGCACGATGCTGGGTACATGCAGGTAAAGAGGATTAGCATTAGCGCTGGCATTAGTTTGGGTTAATATGTTGTTAGAAAAAACTGGAAGCACGGTTAAGAAGTCTTTTTTCTTTCTCGATTTTTGACATGGATGTCCTGACCTTCGTTATCGGCATCCTGCAGTATATGGACTGTGTCGTCTTGAAGATAGAGTTTCTGTAATAGTGTCATTTCGTCCTTCCGAATATTCCATCCTCTCAAATTTGAATAGTTGGGATCCATATTCGGATGTTTTCACTTTCAGGTCAGAATGCTGATCAGAATCAGACGATGCTGATAGGATCAAATTTTTATAATTTTGTCTTTAACATGTGCACACGTGACGTTGATATAGGGTTCTTTACTCAGGTATAGGTGTGAATAGACGGCTAAGAGGGCATGTGCTCCTCTTGCCTTCCCAGTACTAGAACCGCCACTGGCTGAGCTCTCTACCTTAGAGTAGCGCTGCTCGGCGTACACGTGCACGCGGGTCCTGCCCACTCCTCCCGACAGAGCGGGGGCCGTGAAGGCATCGAAGACCCCCTCCCCTCCCTGCGCCTCCCCGTCCAGCAGCGTGGAGACTGCGCCCTCAGCAAACTGTCGCACCGCCTCGCTCACAGTCTCGTTCTCCGTCCACAGGCGATAGGCGGCGCTATGGGTGCGACCTGCTCAGAACAAACTTAAAGTAAAGTTACATTACCGATCGTTTAGGTTGGCGTCAGGAAGGGCATCCGGCCATAAAAACCCAGCTCCAGCATTCCTGATCGTCTAAACCTGTGTGAAAACATGAACATTAACCGATTTGACGAATTGACTACAATTGCCTAAAGTTGCCGGAGTACCAGTATTCATTGTCATTTCCTTCAGTAGAAGGCAATAAATTATTTTAAAATCATCTTTTTATAGATGATTCTGACAAAAATTCATTATTTCTTAATTTATAACGCAAAAAATTAGGCTCCGATTAAACTATCAAGTCATTTTGCACGTGTTTTGGCCATCTACTGAATTCCCAGCATGAATAAATGGTAAACGTCACTCAGTGTGCAGGCGAAAATACACGAAAAATCATCTCTTCACCACAAATGTTCATAAAAATTCATATAGTTTCATAATTTTAAAACGCATAAAATAATTGATATATCAAGTCAGTCATTCTCCACTTGTTTATCTATCGAACAACATGTACACATAATTGTATCAGCACGACTAAGGAGCAAACGCCACTCAGTGCGCATGCCAAAATAAGAGAAAATCATCTTTTCACATAATATATTCACCAAATTCATAATGTTTCATGACTTTATAACGCATAAAATTATTGATACATTCAAGTTTATCATTCTGCACTCGTTAATCTTATCTTCCGTCCGAATTCGCAGCACGACTAAATGGCAAACGTCATTCAGTGCGCCACAACCCCGCCCAGTCATTTACCGGCCAAAGCCTCAATAACGCGCTTATCAAACCGATTGACATCGCTTCCTGCCCGCAGAGCAACAAGATTTTCTTCGACAAGCCTGCGTAATTAAGCCCGCTGCTATTTCTACGAATCATCGTTGTTTTGCACGACTATAGCCGCGTTCGCTTCCGCGGCTTAAAGCCGCGTTTACATCAGATCTTGCGGCTATCTTCCGGATGATCTTGCGAGAAGAGTCAGCTTACAAAAGGCGACCATGAACACGCGTCTTGCCGGAAGGCGACGCTTCCGGGAACACGCGTACGTTTACAGTGTTTCATCCAGCCGTCGTTTTCGCAGTCATCTTCCCATTAACCACATGCCCACCAAGGCCACCATGGCCACCATGGCCACCATGCCCACCATGGCCACCATGGCCACCATGGCCACCATGACCACCATGGCCACCATGGCCACCATGACACCATGGCCACCATGACCACCGCCTGCACTGAACACGACGCGAAAACGATAGCATCTTGGGTGGGGATTGCGCGAAAACCTATCGTTCAGGACGAAAGCTGGAACGGCTGATGTAAACGCGGCTTAAGAGAGTAACCTGACGGGTTTTATCGCACACCGCTGCGCGTCAAGTCAGTTACTGCAGGCATTGACAGAAGATGATTAATAGCTGAGTCGACTTATCGCGCGTACGTCCTAGTGACTGGTACGCTGGAAACACAACCTGGCTGGCTGATTAGGCTATACCCAGTCACAGGCTAGCTGCAAACGCGTATTATATTTAACCCCACCACCGATCAGCAAGCTTAAATTGTCGGGTAGTTGAGTTATCTGTTGTCAAGGGACGTTGGCTCTCTTGCAGATGTCTAGACTTAAACTAAGAGTGAAAGAATTATTGATTTGTTTACACAATAAAGAGTACATTGTACTGCTTTGAGTTATACGCCTAAGTTCGAAGCTACAGCCAACACGTAGGCCTACATGAAGCTGCTAGCCTGTAATACGTGAGAACTGAACGAACCCAGAGCGCAATACCTACTGCAGTATGGAGCTAGAACGGAGCGGATGTTAGTAGACTGTACATAGTTGATCCACTGGCGGAATAAAGGTGACTTTTTGAAAATTATCACGATGCATGTACGTGCGTATGAAATGTCATTGTTGTTCTCAACCAATGTACGTGATGCGTACGCGCCTAGGCCTACACATCATCCGTAATGATCGTTAAACAATATGCATGTACTTGCTACGGTAATTTATAATAAATGATCGATTCGGTCATTTATCCTGATTTTTTCTTATAAAAAACCTAGATTTTGGCATAAAATGCACTTGAAATGCATCTCACGACAGCAACCTGGTACGTTTCGTTGAAAACACGGTTGTTTTTGACGTAAAGTAGGTTACTTCGATGTAGAATCCTAGCACGATTTGGAAATTTTATTTAATGTTTTGAATTGTTCTCTAGTTTCGCCGGTCAGGAATTTGTGTAGTTAGATTACGATAGATTACCATCGTTTACCGGCAATTTAAGAATAGATTACCGGTAGTCTAAATATTCTTAGTTTACTGGTAATTTTTGAACGCTAGGTCTACGTAATGCTGCGCGTACGTAGCACCATTCAGAGATTATTGGAAGTCTGGCGGACAACCTATTTCTGAAGACCTGGAAGAGTAAAATGTGAAGTGCATAATCTTGAAATGAATATTATGGGTATAGAAGATCTGGAGTCCACAGCCTAGTCGCAAAAGGGTGTATTGTAGAGAGACCTGCGAAGTTCGAAGCAAGTGACAGGACTGTAAAGTTTCTTAAAATACTCTCTGCACGTGCATGTATATATGCTACCGTACGCGCATCACACGGTACGTCGCCTGCTCAAAGCGCGTCGCGAAGGAGATGAACTTCAACTTCAGCGCTTCAGAATATGATGACAAATTTCAATGATCCACGAAGCTAGCTGCCTGTGGCACCTGAAATAAAAGGCTATGTATGGCATAGAATCAATACTAACTTCAGGACGATAGCTCCGTTGCTGTGCTGAAGCTTCGACCTTGTCTCTGTGAGTGCAAACACTGCGACAACTGTTGTATTACCCGCTGACTGTAGGTGCCCAGGGTCACCATTATAACTTGTATTCGGCATGTCACACTTAAAAATAAAAACCAATAAAAGCTTCCATCAAGCTTATGGCGCAACTGGTTACAGCAACAGCCTATGCAATAATCTTCCTCTTTTATCTAGCTAATTAACCTCCTTTTTATCGTCTAATCTGTTTACGTCCATCTTTTCACACAGGTTTAGACGTTTGCGCCCTGATGAGTACTGCTGGAGCTGGGTTTTAACGACTGGACGCCCTTCCTGACGCCAACCAAATAAGTAATTATCTGGCACGGGTTAGCAGCTAGCGACACTTGTGTTAAACAGCCTGCTGCAGGGCGTATGGCTTCATAGTTGCGGCGCGGGGACATCTTCGATACAATTAAACCCTTATTGTATAGCTCACCGACGAGTTTGCTCCACTGGGCCGCTGGGCGGTAGAGCGGGTACTGCTTTGGGAAGTCCTCCCGCGACCAGAACGTCTCGAGGGTCAGCCTGAAGGCGGCGAGGCCCCCGCAGCCCCCCTCGGCTACCCCTCCCCTGGCCGGGCGCAAGACCGTCAGGGCCAGGGTGAGCAGGAGAATGACGACCGCAGACACGGCCATCGCTGGGTTAGATCAAATGGAATCGTACGACCTTCTGCACGGGCGCTTCTTGGATCACTTTACTGGCTTAGAGCACTTTACTGAAGAAATATCTGCAAAAGAATGATTATCGCGCCATCTTATAAATGAATTTTTTTAAATCACCAGTGGCTAACCGCTCTACGCTACTGTTTATGCCTCTATTTTATTTGTTTTTTATCAATTTTGATACAAGTTTATCTGATATTGTAGCGGATAAAAAATGGGCTAAATGTGTTATTTGCAAAATGTCACGGCATCGTTACCGGATACGGCTGAGACATTGTGCGAACCTTATGTGACAATACGACAGAAAAAATTAATGAAATAATATGGACTGTGAAGGTTATTTGCAGAGAAGCGAATTTAATCAAAAAGCAATCAGTCAAATCGGGCAATTTGCCTGCTGATCACAGTCGAAGAACTAATGTCATCCACTCATCCATACAGGATAATGAGTTTTAGCCGACCAGAAATACGTGCAAAACCCAGTGACATAAAGGATGGTTATGCGATCATAAGGTGAATGCACGTTGTTATCTTTCTATCTTCTCTACCGATTCTCTGTGTTACGACTTACCAGAAAAATGCATAGGCTGTGTAGCACATATAGCTATAGAACATACACATTTGAGGCCTACCCGTATATTGTATACTCTAAGCTTCAAGCGTAATTAAGTAAAAAATTGTCGAGCCCGAGTTCATCCACTGAAATAACCTGTCATAATTATTATTTTTAATACCCTGCAGTGGTTAGGCCTACACTGAATGACTAGACACTTACACGAATTTAGTAAACCGCTGGAATAAGTCAACCGATGTCCACAGCGCGCGTTCGGTCTTCAAACTGATCAAGTCGCAGATCTACAGATCATGCAGCGGCTGCAGAATCGCGCAGCTACAAGTACATTTATAATGTACATGTACTTGTAGGCTGATCTAACATTATAGGCACAGCCTAGGCCAGTGCTGACGCTGTAGGCTAGTTCTCTGGGCTTGTTGCATCCGTGACGGTTACCTAAGTATTGTATGGTATATACAGCCTATTCTCTAGGCCCATGCTTCTCAAAATGGTGGTCCGCGGACCACCTGCTGCAGATCCACGATGACCTACAGAGTGAGTCAAAAAATAACAATCCCCTAGCGATATCGCGATAACTCAGTCAAAATTCAAAATATTGATTTAACATTTTTAGCGATTGGAGCTTGCAACAAGACTGCAAAAATTCATGCGAAAATATTTTTTACTTTAAAAGTTATGACTGTTTTAGAAAAAAGTTAAAAAAATCAAGTTAACTAACGCTCTAAAGCTCGCTTAGCCTGGT
>JAQIWG010000391.1:0-35513 GCA_034695025.1 Chamaedrilus cognettii
TACACAGCAACACTGCAAGTCGAGGCTTACATTCGTACACAGCAACACTACGCAAGTCGGCTTACATTCGTACACAGCAACACTGCAAGTCGAGGCTTACATTCGTACACAGCAACACTACGCAAGTCGGCTTACATTCGTACACAGTAACACAGTAAGTCGGCTTACATTTGTACACTGCAACACTGCAAGTCAGCTTACATTCGTACCCAGAGACACTGCAAGTCGTACACTTAGTTGTTTGACAAAATCATAAAAACACCCAGCCTCAGCAGGTCAGGGTCTCAAGGATACGATGGGCATCGGGTCGTACAAGACTTTGGGTCGCGACTCCGCGACAGACTTGTTGTCTCGCCCCCAGCGCGCGCCCTCCAGGAACAAACCCCTCACGTATGCACCATTGTCCTGAACCGCACAGTTTATTCATTACTACACCACAAAGTTCAGTATACTCTCTACTACATCTGTACTAACTCAGCTAAAGATGTTGCGTATTTGGAGCAAGAATGTATTGAAATCATGTAGAGTGAATGATAGTTTCTCTAGTCATTTTTAGTTATTGAAGTTATCGCCAAGACATCAAAAGAAACAATGACATTATAATTTACTAATAACATACACATCTGTTTATTGAAAAAAAGCATCTTACGCGCGGCAGAGATGACAAGTTTCAAAGTCTGTCGGTTCAAAAAAATTCTAAAGTCCTACTACCTAAAATTCTACTATTTATAAATAACAATGGTTAAGGCATTCATCAGCGTTCAAATATCCAAAAAATTTAGCTATGTAGAACAAAATAAAAGCAAAGATCATGAAAAATATCAAGGCATCAAGCATTAGCCCAAAGACAGCCATACAATCAATTTGCATTAAAAAAACTAACACCGCTTGCACCGAAACTCAGGCCCTGTTGTTCAATGCAGAGGTATTTGAATGATCTGCAATGTATTTTGCATGGTCTTGTTTGGTCGTGACGTCATATCTGTTTTGTGATAATTTAAACCAAAAAACTCTCGATTAAGCGACTGGCCCTCACAGGTTTCTTGCTGACAAAAGCTTCCATGTCGGTCACATCAAACTCAAACTCGAGCTGGTCGATAGGGACCTTGTACTTGCGAGCAAAGTTCTGCATGACCCCCGTCAGGAAGGACTGCGTGAAGTAGAACCCAGAGATCCAAAAAACCGACGGCGCCCCGTTCTGTATCCAATCCTGAGCACAGAATTGTTTTGCTGGATAGAATTATTATCAGAATTTAGAGATTATATAATTTTGCAGGTCCGTTAGTCTACGTAGATTGTGAAGATTGTGTAAACGACTATGACTGCAGTGCAATAAATATTTGCGATTTGTCAAACTTAGTTCTTAAACATTGTACATCAAAAGCTATAAAAAATTAGACGCTAAAGGCTGGTTGCTAGACTTTGATTTAAAAATAAGCTAATTTGCACATTGCTCAAACTGCAGTTTTTTAGCTAAACTGCAGTTTGAAATTTTTGGGTTGCTCCACGATTTTCCTCGGTTTGAGTGCGATTTAGCAAATGTGCTCAAATATCGCTGAATCCTGGCCTTTATTAGCGTTCCGGAAGGCCCTAATCGTGTTAATACATGTCGATAGTGGTGAATGCTCAATAATATTGTGAAAATTTGAATCTTGAAGCGTAACTGACATTCCGATGTTTTGGCCATTTAATCGCACTTCAAATCGCAGAAATGTACGATTTTAAGAATTAATTCGCAGATTGCTAATTTGCACTTCAAATCGAAGTCTAGCAACAGAGAATTTAGTTAAATTCGGACTACGCACATAAATCGCACATGAATCGCACTCAAATCGAAGCCAGCAACCAGCCCTAAGCCTTTTTACTTTTCAAAAGAGATCGCAATAGTGTTATTCCACGTCTCATGTGATTCAACGTGATCAACGCGAGATGTGGAGTAAGTATTATCATCTTACACACATAGCATAACATGAACTATTCTCAGCACAATATAGTTCTAAACGCTGGCACATCAATGACCCTTCGCATCTGCTTCAAGTTCCGAAAATTTAAATTAAATACAACTTTATTTGAGAGATAAATGAGTATGTTCCGTTTGAAGTAAACATACCTTGAAGAATGCGAGTCTAGCGATGAGGTCTGACACATAGCTGCCGAGGGGTTTGAGAGAAGGGTAGGACTTGGCTGCCCACATGACCGGTACCTTCAAGAATGAGAAAAATTTGTATTATGAGCGACATGCTGCAATAATAGTCTGCAAATAATATCTCAAATTGAAAATTAGGGACAGCATGTAGCATAGCTAATTTGGCTATTTATGGCAATACAGAAACTTAACACTATATATATTAACCTATCAAGAAATGCGGCTAAATACATATAAATATTTAATTAAAACCAAGTTATTAATACGCAGTGACAGTACACATGATCATAACCCAATCCGTACAAAAACAAAGACATGCACAAGCAGTCTTGTCACGCTGAGGCGCAAAAAACCAGTGCTTAGAGAGTCTTTTATGCGAACGCAAAAAACCCATGAAACAGAAAGCCAAGTTTTAATTTGCAAATTCAATTGTAAATTTACAGATTTTAAACAAGTGGAAAAATGTTGTAAGCACGACGAAGCGCAGAAGCGATAAAAGTACCTTTCCAACAAGCATGTTGTCGAAGACATCCTCGAGGTCTGCGGACATGAGCACGAGTCCCTGGATCGTCTTCTGGATGTCGACGAGACTGGATCGAACAACGTCGACGAGTCCGTTAAACCGGATCAACTCCTGGACCAGCACCGTGTTCATCGACTCCTCGTAGCGAATCCCGTACTTGGCCTGGAAAAAGGATGGGGGAGTACAAATCCAGGGTTTCATTTTTATATGATGATCTAAAAAACAATATATCACTCATTACATTAGTTGAGTAGTTTTGCTCTAAATGCAAACAACAATCTATTTGATATATTATTGATATAATTTGATATAATATTTGATATATTATTGATAGTGAGAACCAGCTAGTAAAATAACTTTACCGCATCCGAACAAATCCAACACCGAACAGTTTTCTCAAATCGACATCAACCTGCAGTTCCTCCAAGTTGAAGCTAAGCGGCAACTTGGACAAAATATCCAAGGCCAAGTCGTCGATGATTTCCTGTGACGATCTCCCACCACTCGTCGTCTGTCAGCCAGCACACGCGTAATAAGTTACACTCTTCGCAAAACCATGTAATATATTGGATTATTTAAAAGATCAATTAATATTAGCCGCAGTGAAAGTCAAACTCAATGATTTTCCGCTCGCAATCAACAAGAATCATGAAATCGCAATATCAATCAATAATCATTATATTTCATACACAAATATAAAAGATACAATACTTACGAAAAATGGACAAAAAAAACCACCAATAATATATCAGTGTGCGGATAGTTTACGACGAGAAGGGCCGAAGATTGGTTTGGGTGAAAGGGTTGGACACCAAAGACCTGCCATTTGGCAGAGCACTGAAGAGAGATGAAGAATAATTTTGTTTAATTGATTCAAAAGATAACGAGATATGAGACTTTAGTCTGGAAATAAATCACCTCTCTGGGAAGTGTGAGCAGGATTCCATCGAACATCTGCTGCGTCTCCTGCTGATCCTTAGTTATGTCAGCGTTCTCATGCAACCCATACACCTGTGGCATTTAAACAATATAAGACAAAATACGTAGCGATGTATATAATTGTCCCCAATGAATGTCAAGATTTATTATTGATGAATCTAATGCCAAGGTTCAAAAAATATGCAACTACATCTTCATGAATGCATTTAACTAGTGCTAGAATTTAAGCTAGAGCACAAAAACCAGAAATGACTGCAAAGCGCATGTTACAGCGAAGGAGACAAATTAAAATTAAATGCTGCGCATTTATAAAGTTAAAAGCGCGTGGATTTTTATTCTCAATTCAGCTAACATCTAAGTCAGGCCCTGCACTTTCACCATGATCTAAAACTAAGCAAATAAAAGTGCTTAATCCTGGATCCAGTGAACTCTAGTTTATAGTCACACCTCTGATTTTGCATGCAATCAGTTCATGAAACAAGAACAAGAATAAGATAAAAAGCATTTCTTCCATTCTCACCTCTGGGTGGGGAATCATCGGCAGGCCGCGGATATACTCCACGTAGCTCTCATGCTGGCCGAATGGCGGGACGCCGTACGCGCCACTGGACGAGAATTTGTACGCGTCATTGTCGACGACCTCCTGGCGGTAGAACAAGTAAAGCAGACTAGTGATGAGGCGCCGATCGCGATCGTCTGTCACCCTACCCCCGTAGTTGCATTCTCCGGTCAGGTAAGTGAGCGCGTCCCATGGAGGCGTGTCGTAGCCGTCGATGAAGATCTGCATCAGAATCATTGCGCTGGAAGGATTGGGTTTGACCCTATGATATGGGATCTTTGCGCGTGAATAGCCAAAGCATTAGCAAGAAGAAAAAACAATACTATCGCAAAACGTTGCAGAATTAGCCTCATGAAATAAATTGATATTCAAGTCTTCCTACTGGAGTTAAACAATAAAGGACACACGCGAAGGATACACGCGGTCAACTTATAATGAAAAAGTTTTGAAGCCGAGTTTCATGAAAGAATAATAAAAAATAATAAAAATGAATGGTATTATATTCAGAAAAAAGGCAACGAGCCACCAATGCGCTGCTGTATGGCACAATTCATTCACCAAATCATTGCCGAGTAGGCCAACTGATAATAAAATACAAATAATTATAGAAAATCATATAAATCGCATCCATATATTCACTCAAAACTCCAGTAGAAATACAATATTGTGTTAACGTCCATTAATCGTCAGCCATGTCTGATATATAAATATTCACAATGAACCAGAGCATAAAAAAAATCAAGCAATATAATTCAGGATACCTTACATCATTGTTCTCATGCGCAAAAATAACAAAACACAAAAAAACAGCAGTCAATAATTATTATTCTAGACCTCGGTGTCTCCATCAAGTGTTAGAATTAAAATCCAAGATTAATATCCGAACAACCAATCATATGGCGTTGAATAAATCCTAGATCAAGCTATCGGTGTGATGATTAGATGAGATGACATCATGACCTCGGATGTAATTTTTATACGAGATGCAAAAACTCAGCCTAGATACTGATTTGATTAGAATGGCAGGCTAACCTTAAGTTGTCTGACACTGATCCTCAGGTCTGACTCGTTGAACTCATAGGGAAGGTTCCAGCCTAGTGAGCCAAACTTGCGCCGCTCCTGCACGAGAGCGTGGAAGAAACAGAGCGAAAAGAGAAGCTTCCGGAAGATCTGCACGGAAAACATGTTTAAATGCTATACTGGGACGATTGAGGCTTCTCTTTGCTGTAAAATGCATACGTGCAGAAGATTTTAAGATAAAGCTTTTCGATAAAAAATTTACAAAATTGATTTTGGCCACATAATTGACTTTCAATGCATTTTACTAGATAATAATTTTAAAACCAACAAGATATTTTCATAATTATCCAAAAGTACATTAGATTACTAAAATACTAATAGTAGCCTAAACAAGAAGGAATAGTCTTAATTCACCAAATACCTTATTAAGAATTTTGAACTATGATGATCAATTTGACACTAATTTTAAAATGAAAAGCCACTACTCACTTCGTCAAATTCAGCTTGCTAACTAAATCCCAAGCTATAGTAATAATAATTTTTGCACACGCCGCATGAAATTGAATAAACCATGTAATGGTGAAAAATTACTTCACTGCGATAACTAACATGGGGTTTGTTGGATCCGTCAAAGAACTGTGGGTCGGTGATGGGATCGTTGAGGTACGACCGCAGCAGGTTTGCCCTGAGGCCCTTCGGGGGCTCGTTCGTCATCTTGATCCCATTCTGAAGCACGGACACGGGAAACGCGGGAGACGGGTAGCTGGTCAGCCACAGACGGAACGACGGCTTGGTCCTTGTCGGGTCCGTGATGACCTTCAAACGTCAAGCATTGATGACCTTCAAACTTCAAAGTCAGATCATTGAGTTCGGAGCATAGGAATCCGACTTTTAGTACATATTGTACTCTACCTTTACAATTGTAGATCAGAGCAATAACAGTCAGAATAATACAGAGTTTAATACTTGGGCCTAGTTGTTCAATAGAGAGTTATTTGAACCATAGTTGAATGATCCAGGATTGTTTGAATAACTCCCCTTGGTGTGATATTCAAACAATCCTGGATTGAATTAGCGTTATCTGACTGAATCGTGACGTCATTGTCGTTCTATGATTATTTAAAACCAAATAACTCTCGATTGAGCAACTGGGCCTTAGACATCCTAGACAAACGCTCGTGATGATATGTCAATAACATTTTTATAACATTGAGCAACATCAATGAAAAGTGACTGGAAATTGTACAGCAAATAGAATTTATTCATCAAACAAAAACCAGAGCAAAAATTTAGTCGGCGTACTCTACTTTAGTAGCTACTGTGAGAACTATTTTTTTATCTACGAACTTGTTTGGCACTAATATGGTCCTAGTGTACTGCTGTGCCGTTTAGCAACAAACAAACAAACATCCACTTTAACAGAGCAGGCTATTTGGCAACTAGGTGGACAGCTCTCTGTTGATAAAGTTAACAATAAATAGCATGCACCGTTTCACAGATCATCTCGAGCTGAGGCAGCCAGGAGGCGGCCAGATGACAGTTCTGAAGCAAAACCCAGGTCCCCTCCTCGATAGCCTAAAAATATTGTAAACACCATCATTTACATGATAGACAGACTATTCTATTCATTGAACAAAATTGTTCAAATAATAGAACGTTTGGTGTGAATTGTGGAATTGAACGAAAATTGAGTCAAAATAGATTAATTTCTATGCAAGCTTTTAACTTTCTTAACTGGCTATATTTCTTTCATTAATGACGTATTCAACTCAAGTCACATCATGGAATATGCTTTAAGACTTAGCCCAATTTAATAGAGGAAAAGCAATCCATTACTTTTCAGGAACTGACCAGATCTTTGAACATTTAACATAATTTCTAAACATCATACAAAACTAGGTCAAAAAAATTCATTTACTTTTGAATAGACGTTGTGGACATATTACCTCCAAAATCATTTTCTCTGCGATGGGGCCTTGTCCCTGACCGAGGGAAATTGTGTTTAACTGTCGGCCACCAACATCTGATAAACAAAAACATGTATGTAGAATAGACAATACAGCAGTCAACCTGTGACAAAATAGCAAGCTTGTCACAATGTTATAATGATATGGACTTCATAATGTTATTTTCAAATAGAGTCCCAAATGACCAACAAAAATACTTCACCGACTGATAGACCTATCCGAAAATACGGAATTTGTTAATTTAAATTTAAGCAACACTACGACTGCGTAGTTATGCGATCGGCAGCTCATATTTCAAAGTGCAGGATGTGATATATAGCAACCGACTTGGTCTCAATGTTCCTTCATTGATAGCCAAGCACACGCAATCGATGCTCCGAAACGCTAGTTGGTCCGGGCTTTGCAGAAGTTCATCTGATTTGGATATTAAAAAGCCTAAATCAATTGGACCCTTGTTCGATTAAGGGCTCAGTCCGAATGCATATTATATGATCGACAACATTAGAGCAAACTGAAACCATTCGCCGCTCCGTCATTCACTTTGTTGTTCTTACACAAACGCTCATCAAAGCCTTGTATCTGCAGTAGCCTGTAGTCTAGAGGCCGCTACGCTGGAGACTCCAAGCAATGATGAATTAGTCGCGTGAGTATACAGGCTACAAGGGCCATAAATATCATCTGAGACGAACTGACTGATTATCTGTGTCTAACAGAGGCCATTACTGTGAAACTGGAGCTCCATGAAACTCGTGTGAAGTCTCAGAAGTGAACAGATTTCTGACACTTTTTCAAACCAAATGAAATAGGATCCACCATTGTACAACAATCTTGAGTTGATGATTATACTAGGCTATGTTTTTATTTGCTTTAAAGAGGTGTCACAAATCTTGGGACATCACAAAGCCACCAGTAGGCTACCTTACCTTATTCCGGCAGCAGGCTATGCTAATTAAGCTGAGTCTATTGACGTTTTGTCACGCTAGCTGTAGACCACTCATAACGCGTCTCACAGTGGGCTGGACTTTGGTATTGTTACACAGGATTTAGCACTAAGATGTTGAATTACCAGCTCTGGGCTGCATAGAATACAATTCTGTATGGATGTGTTCATTTCTTGGATTAATTGTCTGAAGTGACAGCGATCAGTGCGCTTTAAGCTCGGCTCAGAAATTACAAAACGAAAGCAAAGTCCGTCGGTCGTGACTTGAAATTGTTCAGTTGCTAGCTCATCACTATCCAGCTAGAATAAATTAAGTTTATCACTTGGAAAAAGAATGCAATAATGTTAGGCATAAGATGCAACTATGCTAGCAAAGTTGTAATGCTATCAAATACAAAAAAAATTTGAAGAAACTTTGGACAAGAATTTTATGGTAAGTAGATATCAATCAAAGAGTGAATAAATAACAGACGCGCTAGGCATGCTACAGTATACACGCTAATGATTCAGGAGAGGCAGACTATGTTTCTATTTATACTTTTATGCATTTTATGTCACGACACCGTTCAATATTACTGATGCTTCTTCTGTACAAAAATGGTAAAGAATTAATTTATTTGCACACTTTTAAATTCAACTTTTTTGATAATTTAACAAATTTGAAGAAGACTCAAGGTTCTTTTAATGATTGAACAGTTTCACAGTGCCAAAGTATTATAAAAATGAATTCATTATATTGCTCTTTTAAACCTAATCTGGACTCAATATTCTTCATACAAACATTAAAAAAATAGAATGTCTATTTCATTCAACGTCATCATTTAACTCGAAACATAGCTAAGCCTGTGCTGTATTTTTCAGATATTTTTGGACACAACCATGATCTCATTCGCAAGCAGTCCCCCCAACTACAGCCTTTCTCCTCACAGCCCACCAGAGGCCGCCAAGCCGGAAGCAAGAAATGCAACGGGCCTCAATCACAAACTCTCAGCTCCGCGGAGGATATTTCAGGTCGCTCTGCCACCATTCTTCCGTCGCTGCTCAAAAAGCAAAGAAATGGAGGCGGAACAACGAGAAATGAAAAACCTCCCCCTTAACTGGTCCAGGGAATCACCAGCCCAGATCTCCGGCAACCAAAAGACAACCGCAGGAAGCAGCTATCAATCCAACTCGATGACCTTTGAAACAAAAGTGGCTAAGAGTTACAGTTCGGCTGTCAAGTTACTTGGAAATCCCCTGACATCAGGTAATAACGTGTCTGACCGCGACTTTAATGACGTCACTAAGATGACTGCCTTCGTTTCTCGCAATGAAGAACCAATCATAGAAAGCGCATCAGTTCAAACCCGTAATTACCCAAGAAGTGCCAGTTCTTCCGTGATCCATGATCCGATTCCTCTGAAGGGTCTGAAATATGATTCGCCGATGATTTCAACTCTTTCCACACTGACTATCCAACAGGCGGAAAGGCCTCCTGTAAATGGTGATTTAGAATGCTGTAGCAGCGTGAAAAAATCGAGTGGATGTATCAAGTTAACTAAGCTAAATTCCGCTGGTTTGCTCGAAATTTCACGTAGTCACAATGATGTGGATAAAAAACTGTTGATTAGTTTCAGTCCTAACACTGTTACTCTCCCGTCAGCGAGAAAGAAAACTTATTGCTTTGATTCTGATTTTGATCCAATGCGAAATTCAACACCAATTGCAAAAATCACAACGAACCAACAAAATTTGACTCAAGCAGTTTCAACTAGCGTTGGTGTAACTTGTACTGCAGTAAAAATCGACCAAAGTATCCCAAAAAGGTTTACATCCCAGCCAGAACTAACTCCTACACAAAATGACAGTTTAACAAACGCAACAGCCTTGGAGGAAATGTCCAATATATCTTTTAAAATGATCGAAGATGCTCACATCCCATTCAACTTTTGCTTCACGGACGATGAGTTGACCCTATCTGACACAGAGAGTACAGCTGGCTCCTGGTACACGTGCACTAACAGCAGCCTGCGGGATGTTAGTCAGGATGATGACGTCACACTGACGTTTAGCTCAAACCAAACAGTCACCATCTTGCAGCCTAGCGATGAATCCAATACAGAACCCCAGCACAGAGCTACCGTTAAAAAATCCAGCGTAAAGGCTCAACTCTCAAACAGCATCGGAACTAGTGACATAATATCAAAGCAGATCACAGACAGCTATTATATCGATCCAATACTTAGTATTGATGATAACAATAATAGCATAGCAGATGCTACTTATGCTCGTCTGCTATTTCCGTGCACTCAAAGCATCGGCACAGTAGGAATCCCTCACCTGGACCACGATCTCAGAGATAGCATAAACTTTGAAGGAGCTTCTGATTATAGTTCCATCCGTACAACACAAAACAACGAAGGGTCTCTCAACATCTGTTTCATTGAGAACAACAAGTCGGCAGCAGCTAACACAGAGCATATGCTCAATCCTAATACATATTTGGATATAAATCAAAGGAAAAGCAGCGTGTATGATTGCGATAAAGAACCGAGCAAGGATCTTGAACTTGTAAACGATGCACAATTAAGCGAAACAGCAGACAATACAGGCAATCTGGCAATAGAAGATAGTTTTAGTCTCACGACTGTTACTATGTCTAGTGATGTAAGCTGCGATGATTTTGAGCGCTATACAATTTTTCCCATAGAGCCAATCTACGAGAACCTTCCGTGTATCTTAACCAACACATCACAAATGCTTGGAAAGCGCTGCTATTCATCACCAGAGTTGCATCACTTCAGAGTCAGATCCAAAACTGGCGTTAAACTTTCACAAACAACGGCCACATCCGAGGGTCCATTTCAACCAATCCGTGTTGCTGTGATAAAAAAACTGTCTGCCAAAAATTTTAATGAGCCTACAGTGATCGATTTCTGCAAAAATGATGAGCAGCAAACGAAAAGCCAGAGTGAATTAGAAAATGCAGAGTTTGCTGAACTGTCAGGCGATATAAAATTTCAGCTCAGCGATTTAGCGCGTCAATGCGTTGATCTGACCGAGAACGTCTACAAGCAGTATTCCAGTGTGGATCCGATCTATGAAAACCTTTCGCATTATTCCTCTTACCCGAAGGAACAACGTCGAGATCCACCAGAAGGTAACAACGCCGCAGAGGAGTACAATCGCGCAGCACTACAAATTCAGAGTAACGATGATAACCTGCGGGCGAATGACGATAAAAATCACGTTGGCAGAGAATCTACAGTGCCCGTTAGAAAGTTTGTGACGTCGGGCAAAGGCAGCAGCAGGCAGATAGTTCGACACGCTGGGGTCGGCAGGATGGCGCGGTTCAAGGGGAACAGGCCCCTGCTGCCGGCCAATAAGGGGGCGGCATTTTCGATCAATCAGAGGGCGGTATTGTCGACCAATCAGGAGTCGGCACGTGACGACGCATGCGCAGAGGGTTGTGAATCATCGTGGCGCGCATTCAGACGCAGTTATTCAGTGCAAGAGGTAGTGAAGAGCGTTGACTTACTGATGCGCCATCTACCACACACTGAGTCGTTTTATATCTGATATTAGACTGTGTGACATTTTTATATACAAACTGTGTTGCTTTTTTATCTCACACACTAGACTCACTGTGACATTTTTATGAATATAACTTTTGAAATGTTCTGAATACGAATTATTGCATTAGGAGATGCATATGAATATGCTAAACCCAACAGTGGTTATTTTAAAAATCTGCATGCAAAGCTGCCATACTAATGTTTTTATCTAAATTAATATTATACATTTGGTTAACCTTGCAATTTAAGGGCAGCAACTTTAGTAGTGAACCTCAACTAAAATGACATGGAGATGGCTCAATATATTTTAACAAGCAAAATCAGATTTTTTTGAGTTAGTAGTCTGTTGCACTTCTCCCGCACCTACGATTCAAGCAAATGATGTTTTTCCATCTCCGTTTGCATTACATATTCTTGGTGCGTTAAAGGTGCAATATATACATACATACAAAATCAATATTTTTTATCTGATAGCATAATTTGCATCAAATATTTTGTACCAGAATGATCGTTAATTAATTAACTATGTGCTTTATTTTTGAATAAATTTGATGTATTACAAGTATTTTTAAGAGAGTACAATTTTTACTTTAGTACTTTGATTTGCTAGATCTTGTGTTCCTCAGCAAACTTTACAATTGTAGACCAAATCACAAACTGCTTGACAAAAAACAACTACTAGCAAAACCACGCAACATAAAATAACAATTGCAAGCCAAAAATAGGAAACTAACATCATTGCTGTGTTTGTTTCTCTGCGAAACTACTAAGAATAGTCAAACAACAATGAAGGTACAAACTATGAGCAAAAAATAAAAAACTAAATACCAGGCGACAATGCAAACCGTGCCGTTTTACTCTGTTGTACTTGGCAAGGACAGTCACACGCTCACATTACACAAATATGAACAAATATAAAACACAACGCAAACTATGAGCAAAAAATGCAAAACTAATACCAGTTAAACGATGCATACCGCTGCCATGTTCCTCTGCAAATTTGACGAGGACGGCCATGGGGTCAGCGCCCGGCGAGAGGACGAAGATTAGGGGCGAGGCGCTCGTCGACTCTCTGAAGCTGAGCTCGAGGTCAAAGGTCGGGGGATCGATGTACTGCTGGCCCAGCGACTCGACGATGAAGTCACGTATTGCCGGCACTATCTGCATTGCGCGGGCGGAACATTTAGCACCATAATACTACTTGAAAATATTAAGAGGAAAGCATAAAGTTGAAGATAATTGATTTCAACCAATTTCTCGGATGCACATTGCAAAGCCTGGACAGCAGTTAAAAAAGTAATCGTGTTTGAAATCAAGTACCAGGTTGATATTAGCAGAAGAGAAAAGTCATAGAAAAGTCATAGAATGCGAAGTATATGAACACAAATATACCATAAAATTTATATTTTGACGCAAAAATCATACCAGAAAAAATACATAGATTAATACATATTTATCTACTAAAGAAAAACAAAATTTGCACTTAGCCGCAACAAGATGGGATATTGGATGGAGTGCAGACGAGACTTACCTTGTCAGGTCTAAGACAACGCAGCACGATCAGCCTCTGAAGTCTACTCAGGGAAGTGCGCCAGGGCTCAGGCAGGGGGGTGGACTGGGGCTGGCTCGCCTCATACACCCCCTTCCACTGCTTCGTCTGCAGCAAATTTTTCAAATATATTTATTTTGTACAGTTTCGTCGTATGTATATTTTTGTATGGTTTTATTTTGCCGGATCTGTTTTACAGTAATAATTATTGTTAACCCCTAGTCGGATATTTTAGTCAAAATACATTTTACCATTTAGCGACCTTGCGACTTTGCGACAAGCACCAAATTTTTTTAACAGTTAAGTTCAGAACGGAACAGTTCAGTTCAGAAAAGAACAGCTCAGTTCAGAACAGTTCAGTTCAGAACAGAACAGTTCAGTAACCCCTAGTCGGATATTTTAGCTAAAATGCATTAGCAAAATGGCACAATTTTGAAGCCTTTTTCATCATTTTTCTTCACTATGATGCTGCAAAACCAATGAGGTATTAAACGGATCCCTAGGGTTACTGCTAAAGTCAATGTACATGTAGTGAATGCTTAGTAACTGCAGGCATGTATCTCTGATTCCAAATAATTATAGATGCAGTGAATTCACAGAACAATTTTACGGATGGTTCCCTTACGAGCAGACCATGGCTTTGATCGAGCCAACTAGAGAAAGGGCCAAATCATGCAATTACATGCTTTCAGTTAATTTAAATCAATGCTGTATATAATTCTGCAGGCAAATAATTCACAGCCTAATAAATCATACAAGTAAAAATCTAGCGTCATAAAATGTCAAGAAATGTTACTGCTCTAATTACAGTTGTTCAATAAAAGAAATTGAAAGCTAATACTTGAGCGTTTAAAAGCCAGTAGGACAATTTTTTTTTAATTAAGCATGTCAAGCAACATACTTACATTTTTTCCAAAGTGGTCCATTAGGCCCTTGAGCCCTGGTAGGGTGGAGCTGCGTACAATTTCCGCCCACGACTTGTCCGTCAGCCAGTCATGCGCCGGGTTGGAAAATGGATTATCCAATGCCACGCCTCCAGTGAGGAGAAACCTCCACTCTTGCTCATCCACCTCCTTGCTGGAAACCAAGTGGACACAAGTGACATATTTTTGGGGGAATCAAAATTCTTATATAAATTTAATACATCATCAGGTAAAACATGAACAATAGAATATACAAGAAATAAAACCTATGCAATACCTAAGTAAAGATAACAATATTTTTACCATAAAAGACATAAAAAACACTTATACGGTAGGCTGGCTAAATGCTAAAGACAATCCACTGAGGCTATCAGTCCACTGGCGCGTTCAGGGTGAGAGTGCCCCGTTTGGACAGAGCTTACAGATCATAAAATTTTATCTTTTGAAATTTTGAGTTGCATTCATTCATTTCAATTGGAGTTAAAACTTTAAAATTTCAGAATATTTTTCAGATTTTAAAATACATGAAAAAAATCAGCCGGCCAAAGCAGCAGTATACAAAAAGAAATTGCACTAAAGCAAACAATAAACACAAATATCGTATCATTGTATACCCCGCAATAAGCATGAAGCAGGTGATTGATGTAATCAATGCGATAATCAATATGCTCTGTGGTCTACAGTGTTATACATTTTGACGATCCAAGCCTTGGCATACCCACCTGCCCCTCAGCAGTCCGATACAGAGCAGGAAGGAGAAGAGAAGCTTGTCCTTCTCAAACAACGACCGACACACATTCAGGTAGACGCTGTACGCAAAATGATCGTTGAGGCTCGCGATCCTCTTGTGCAGCCTGCTAGAGGGTGCACTCTCCTCTATCGACTGCAACAAGAATCACAATCACTTATTTAAACAGTAAGCAGCAAATGCATTACAATATCTCATCTATATAACCATTGCTAAAATGAAAGAGACGATGGCACGCGTTTAAGGGTACTTAAGCTACAGTACGTCAAATTAATTGCAAAGGTTCGACAAAGATAAAGCGGAATATCCTAATAAAAAATTGATTAACAAGATGTCAGACATCCATCTGATATCTTGTTCAAATGTAAAACATTTCTTGTTTCACTTTTACGAATACCATCATTGCTGAGCAGTGAGATTAAGTTCGTAGACCACAGCCTAGCGCATAAGCACAGACACAGGGACTTTGTTATTAATCTCAATATTTCTCTTCATTCAGCGATCTAAAAAAACAAGAAAATTAGATGGAAGTCAAAGAAGAGACCCTGATGTAGAGGCCGATGAACCAGGAGAGGGAGTACTGGTACATCGGGTCGACGTTCGCCAGGTCTGAGATCGTGAAGAACAAAATGCTGCTGTGACCAGCAACCTGCGGCAAAGTACAATAATTGCGCAATTATTAATGTGACTTCATTAGACCTACTGACGTCTCAATAAAAAAAAAGAAACATTCAAATGCCTAATCACAGTTTAATTGATTCAGCCATTATGGCAAAATATTAGTTTCAGACAGTTTTTATAGAAACAAGCTTTTCTCACGCATACTGTACTGTGATGACAAAAAGTGTGTCTGTATAAAGTTAGTGTAAATAATTATAGAAGGCTCAAATAAGAAGAAGCAAGAAAAGATATAAAGAAATGTTAAACTATGTCAAGCAGTTTATATAATGACATTCGGAATTCGACAGAAAAAAAGACAAGGAATAGTGAAAAAAAATTTTTTGAAAAAGAACAAAAGTAACGGACGGGTCTGTATCCATCTCGCACGACGTCGATCTCGGTCTCGGTGCGCGAGGCAGCGTCCTGCTTTTCAACGATCTCCTCCGACAACTTCTTGCTAGACGAAAGAATCTCGATGGCCGTCTCATCCTCCAGGATGTTGCCCTGCGACACACATCAAGGCGTAAAGTTGCTACTGTGAGAATATAGTAATACTACACCTAATAATATAATAAGAGAATATATACAAAATAAAGGTAATAATATAAATAAATAAGAATATGATAAATAAAGGTGAATACTTAAAAGGCGGTCGTGGAGATATACTGTGATTAAAACCTCCTGCTGATCGCAGATGAAATATGCAAATTTAAATTCTGATGCTTTATCTAATTCTATGAAATTTAAATCTGATACACATCAGAATATGATTAATTTTAAAGATACTGTCGTGAAAAAGAGCTAATCAAGAAAAACAAAAAAAACCAATGTCTATCTCTTACTGTTATGAAACAGTTTTGTTCCTCACTTTTCCAGCTTCTTTATTTTTAACAAGCTCAATAATGCACAGCGCAAGTAATAATGTATAATGGAAAACAATAATGCATTCAAAAAGCTCAATGACAAACGAATAATATTTAATTTTTTTTACTACAGCCATTTTTCCACGCCAATTTCTATTTAATTTCTCTGCCAGTATAAGCAGAGTGAGTGATTGACTGACGAAGTGACGTGTAATAACACAAGAACAAGAACAAGAGTGCTAGAGCCCTTGTGTCAGAGCTACCTGTGCGGTGGCAAGCACGTCGAGGATTTTGTCCTCCACCTCCTTCAGCTGTCGGTTGTTGCGCGCGCCCTCCACGATCAGAGCGTTCTTCTTCTCCTCCAGCGCGGGCTTCTCCTTGGCGGCCACGATCCCCAGCAGCTGGTCACTCAGGCCGTCCAGCGTGATCATGAAGTTCACCAGCGTCACCTGGCGGCGCAACGGGCAAGTACTACAACAAGAATATGATTCGTAGTTTCTTCGAAAATCTGACAAAAAATTGAGACCAAGATTCTATTGATACTTTGCTATTATGATAGTAATAAAAATCATGGATAGCGATCTTTCTTGTCATATTTTTTACTATTAGCAGATTTAACTGTTACAAACAAAAACCCGTTGCTTGATTTTAATGATAAACTAAGGAGAATAGAAGAAAAAGATACAAATCAAGCTGTAAAAAGGCATTGATAGGCAATTCATTTAGCAAAAATCAGACTGTTTATTACTGCTTGTCCTAAGTAAACGTGCTGTCACAGATTAAACAGAAATTTAACACAGTGCAGCGATGTTCGATGGCACATTTTTAATGGCGCAAATTCAATGCCACACCTTCACGGAAACTTCCGGAAGGTAGTGTGGATTCCTCAGTCGAGTGGTGATGTAGAGCTTGAACTCCCTGTTGAACTCGATGACCTGGTCGCCGAGTCTGATGTACTCCGTGTTGCCCTGTCTGAAGGTCTGGCGCAGCAGCACGGGCTCAAGGATGGGGTCGAGCTCCTCATCAACGTTCTCAATCAGGCATGGGTTGCCAAACTGTGCGCAGGCAACAGGCATGCACGTTACACTGTCGCGCAAAAAAAGTGACTTGAGTGATGTAGTCATATAGAAATAGGCAATAATAATCGAATTGAAAATAATTAAATTTGATAATTATTGCCTACTTCTATGAAAGCACATGTAGAGGGTCACTTTTAAATTTAAAGGACACAGTCTAAATCAAATACATGTATATATATAATTTGTATACTTCAATTTTCAAGCGTATTTTACATATAAATGTTTTGCAATTTTTTTAAATTGGTGTTACGATCTGACGGTATGGATACCGCTGTGTTGGATGGTTGATAATTTGTAAATTTATATGCAAACTGTGATAATACAGCAAAAATTTTAAATAATTGCACGACACAAAGTCCTTTTCATAAATGCCTATAAAAAGAAAGCAGTTTCTAGGATGCAAAAAAATTAATGCTCCAATACTAACACTTAAATAAATTAAAACAATCATACAATAAACAAGTTTCCAACAAATTCCAACCTGCAGGCAGTTCTCGAGCGTGCGCAGGTAGCTGTGGTCGGACAGCTTGATGACCTCGAGCTTGTTACTCCTTTCTATGTTCTTGATCCACTTGTTGGCCTGACCTTGAGGGTCAATCATCAGCGGCCAGCGGCTCGAGGATATCGCTATGAGCGCGTTGTACACGGAGAAGCTGTTACATCAGTGCACAGCAATTCTATTTGTATATAAGCACCAAAAATTGCTACACACGCTGTATAAATAACAAAATTTCATTTTGTCATCATTACGCCAACATGCATTGATGCAATGCAGGTTGGCATATGGTGTAGAAATCAAGTTTATTTTCTAGCATCGACGCATGCACTACTTTCATCAACACTACTATTTCTTAAATGAGATTAATAGAGTTAGAAAAGGATTAAATGCAAAGCAGCCAAGTTGATCATTTTCTATGCATGTCTTGCGTAAACAACAAACCAAAATGCAACAAAATTCAACAACCCTCCGAGCGCATGTAGGCCTACATGTATGCTTCTATCATGAATTTTGAACATCTCAGGTCTTAAATCCACATATGCGCTGGAAGAAAGGCACACAAAACGGCATTTCCTAAATTTAACAATTAACTAAAAAATACAAAAGTCAGATCCGCGGAGGGCAAATGGACTGACTTGTCGGTGGGCAATCCGGCAATCTGCCATTCGCGGATGCGTACAGGGTCACCGAGCGTGCCAGCTAGGGAGAACCTCTCTGACACGGGGATGGCACGCTGCTGACACATGGTGTGCCACTCCGCCAGACACTCCTGCAGCATGACACCAACAAATGTGACGTCACGCGCCGTCGACAATCTAGACATAAATACTAAGAACCAAGCCATAACTGAATTAACTAATCGAGCAGATAATGGATATTTTACACAAATGGGAGCCTACAAAATGATTATTTTATTTGCTTTTACAGTACAATGCATTGTGCAAAGGTCAAATTGCACAGAAAATATTGATGCCAACAATTAATTTTTTACGTACCGTATACACTATTACAACAGAACCAGTTAGTGTAGAGTCCGCAGTACTTAATTAACATTGGTCCTTGGTTGACAAATTTATACTCACAATAGAAAAGAATACAAATTAATTTTCAGAATCAAATCAATGGAATTGATTTGCCCATTGCCACCCAAGTATCAAGTATTCATTAATTTGTAATATTTTGTAGTGATTTTGCACACAAACATTGAAAAGAAAGTTAGGAGAAGCAGTGGCTGACCTGTCTATACTGCAGAATGAAGGGCCCGAGGAAGACGACGTAGCCCGCAGACAGCAACACGTCACCAATGATGTTGTGATAAGCCAACGTTAGGTCCTCCACATTCTACAACCAAGCATTATGATAAACTAATCAAAAATTTTTAGACATACATGATCATAATCTAAGCCCTAAACTTATCTATGCATAGGCCTAATACACATACATGCATTGTATAGTCTGTGTTAAACACTTTTTATGTAGAATATCGTATGCGTATTACAGGCACATATATAACATAGCCTATAAAAATTCAAAGTCTGAGAGATTGAATTTCAAAACCGACTCTGAAAGTAGGCCCACTGCGGTATGAACCAAATCATGGAATAAAAATTGGCCTGGACGACCATAAAATTGGCCTGAATGGCCAAAATTGGCCTGAAAGGCCAATACAAAAATTTTACTAGACTGCTATTGGAATCATGATTTGCACCATGATTTGCATACATGTAGATAGGTCCCTGATATTTGGTTTATGAGACAAAAACTCTGGTTCGTTCTTTTGACAACTAAGTAACATGGAATCGATGGCATGCTGCAGTATACATGTAGATATAATATATCTATACTGCAGCGTTTTTGACCCATTGACCAAAAATCAGGGACCTATCTACATGCATGCCTACGTTGGTGCAAATCATGATTCCAATAGCAGTCTAGTAAAACATTTTATTGGCCATTCAGGCCAATTTGTATTGACCTGGACGGCCATAAAAAAAGGACGACGCCATGCCTAGTCATGATAGTAACTATAGGCATAAAGTACCAGGTGAGAAATTAGTCAAATGATGATAACCTCTGAGAAGTGAGATAAGGCTCCCTAGAGAGCAGACGTCATGTGAACTCTGTTTTATTACCTGCGTAAACTTGAACTTTAAAATGTACGCATTACAAGTGAAAGTCTTTAACATCTATTATGCATTATGTGGCGTATACTACCGACTCTGCGAGCCACGAAACAGCCAGTAGGCAGTATAATTATGGTATAGTAGTTGATAGATTAGAAGAGGTAAGTTTCTTGAACTGTCAAGTTAACAATACTTGTATATAGGCGCTACAATCTTACACGTTTTGATTCAAACGGCAACTGCAGGACATTGTTTACTATTTGTGAGACACGCATTGGGATGCATAGACGATACGATAGGATAGATCTTTATTTCCCAATGTCAAGCGCAAAATATAAAACGTTTTGTTCTGTGTCTTTAGTCACTGTCAAACGTGACAGATATTTCATATCACTTGATGATCAAATGCTTTTCTTATTTGTTATTGGTAAACTTGAACACATAATTAGGTTATTTATTTATTTATATACTTGCAAGACATGATGCCAGATTCAAATTCAAATTTTAAAATTCAATGATGCCCGCTAAATTACTACTGTTTATTTCTGTTAATTCACAGATTCTGTTTCCTGCTGAAATTCGACAGAAAACTCCAAAAAATGCGCTATTGGTTTTTCATGATTATTGCAATCCTGATAGCAATAGTGTTCAGGCTCCTGCACGAAATAAGCTCTGAACAGCAAAAGTGTGAAAAGCAACTTCATTACCTACAACTTGATCACAAAGAAGAACTTGATATGATTGTGCGCAAATACAAAGAGAAACAGCGCGAATATGAAGACATCATAAGCAATGTGAAACAGGAAGTGGCAGAACTGAAGAGACAACTAGCTTCCATTAACCGAACTGAATGTAATAGTGGACTATGGGACGTAGCCCTAATGGTAGCGGGCAAACTATTCAATTACTTTTTTCCTAAGCTATTATTATTAGCTGCTTAAGTAAGACAATAAAACAACACATTGATGAGCAATGCAATGTTACTGACTAACTTATGTTACTGTCTTATAGTTGGCTCTAAGACTTAATTCAAAACATCTCCTGTAAATCTGTCCCCTGTAAATAAAAATATTTGCAGCAAAATACATGATCAAGTTGCATTCCTACCTGAATCCATCTGTCTTTTTCTCCTCCAAGCCCCGAGATGAGTCTTTCCGCTCGAAGAATTTTCACCTTCGTCAGTTCAATATCGTCCTCAAGTCCCTGAAATAAGGCAAGAGCAACGATCAGTCATGCGGGACGATAGGTCGGTAAATCGGTTCACTGCAAATGCAGTTTAAAAAGACTCTGCTATCAAATCTGAATATACATCAAAAAAGCGTTTGTGAACAATTATCATCAAATGCAATATGACAAAATATAATGTCAGACCAAATTATAACAATGATACAAATCCAAAACACCTATGAAATATTTTTTTATTTCTCCAATGATATAAATGATGTGTTTTAATGCCAAATTCGTATTAAATTTAAGATTCAATCACATAACCGGCTATATCTTTATCTTGGCATTCAAACAAACAAAATTGTTAAATAAAAACACAGTGGTAAATATCACTCCCACTGTAAAACTATCGTATGATTTAAGAATTTTTTTGCCACCGCTGACAGAGAATGGTGCTTACGGCCTTCTCGCGCTGCTTGAAGCTGAGGTTGTCGTTGAGACTGTCCAGCTTGTCAGTGATGATCTGAAGCTCGGCCTGCTTCACCCTCAACTCGCTCATGTTGTCCGCGTACGCAGACTCGGCCACCTTAAGACTTGCCTTCTTTGGCGCCACCACCTAGAGTCACAACGAATCAAAACGCTCGACTACTGCTCGCACAAAACACTGTCGAAAAAGACGTGTAAGTGCAATTTACAATGCATAATTATGACCCATAAACTACTTATATTTCTTGAAGAATCTGCAGATTGATATCAAACGGCTGCTAGTGGAAAAACAAAAAACAATTTCAAATCTACGCGTAATCTTTAAAAATCTATCTATTAATATCAATCATTTAAAAATTAATTTGCATGCTCGTTTTGAATAAAAGAATTACTAAATGCTAAGGCTAGACCGTTTTAAACTGGATACATCAGCATAAATAGGGTAGCGTATGTACCCTTAATCCTTTTGAAAAACAAAAAAAAACTTCTTTTTTTTCAAAAAAGTATACACTCTATCAAAACGTGTAAAGATTCATTCTGTAGAGAATTCTTTTGTGCATCTATCAGGATAAACATGGTTGAAATTGCGCCTTTTAATGTTTTATTTTTAAAATAAAACAACACTACATGAAAAAGGATCAAGGGAACACATATGTTTCACCCTTGATTCCGTGTAGTACCACACTTGATCAGTGTATCACAGAAAATGTCTTCGCCTTTTTATTAACTCTATGGACATGTCGTGCATTGGTCAAAAGCACACCACATATTTCATGTCTCAAACTACAAATTCAGCCCACTGGCTCTCTTATTTAGTGCCCCATAGTATTGCACCTTGGCGCATACGAAAGGACTCCATCTACTCCTTCTAGGCATACTAAGTGGAGCAGCCTGACGCCCTCTAGAGACTTCAGCCCTGTGTCTGGGACAGAGCAGCAGCCATTCCCGCTGGTGGCGGCAGTGTAGCTAGCAAGAAAAAGGAGAGACCGCTCGCTTTCAGATCCAAGAATAGTATGAAAATCTGCGGCTTGCGGCTTCAGAGATCAGAAATTCATCACAATTTTTGGATTTCCATCGACGGATGGACTAATGTGACTAAAAATGCAAAATAGAAAATCTAGCAAATCCAGCAAATCTAGTTGAATCGCAACAGTTGGAAGTCCAGAACGGATGCGCTTGCCCAGCATTAAAGTCCATAAGTCAAGCTTATGTCATTGGGATCAGGGTGCATCTCGGCGAGGGATCAAGGGAGCAATATTGGAAAAATTTATACAATCTTTTTTCCTTATTCTCACTCTTGTTTTATCGGTCTAAAGCAAAGACAGTCATCAAGGCAATCATTCCTACCATGCTGCGGCAAAGCGGCATCGCTGAATTTCACTAGTGTGGAAATGGCGAGGTTCGTTCAAAACGTTGTAAAAATTACTTTTATATAGGAAAAATACAAATTTTGACCTAATTTCTGAGCCAATGATTATTTTCTGCCAAATACACACAAGAAGGCATAAAACAGATTATTTCATAGTCTGGTGCCCAGAAAATGTGCGTTACAGGCCTATAGGCTAAAATATAGAACGGCAAATCAAGGGAAATCAGGATCAAGGGTTCATACCCTCCACTACAGCCATTGCAGTCATCATTCAACACATTCAATTAAGAAAAATTTGTATAAAAAAAAAAAAAATTGTATTTTAAATATATAAAAAAAATATATTTAATGCAATTCATTCTTCAAAAAATAAAAATAAAATATATAAAATTAAATTAAGCAAGAAACTGGCCATCAAATATTGTTATTGTTATTATTATAGATCAATGGCAGTGTCATAACTCGTCTTAATGGCATCACGATAGACCAATAGTAGCACAATATACAACCTTAGCGACTTGGTCGTACACCTCGATGGCGCGCACCCACTTGCAGATGCCCTCGCACGCCAACGACACTTTCTGTATTCGCTCTGGAACAAACTCAGGGTTCGTGATGTAACGCTCGCGAATCTGTTTGATGCACTGAGGAGGAATGTTGTCCTTGTCGTATTCCTTGAGGGACTCGAGAAAATGTAGGTCACCCAACATCTACACACATAAATATTACATCAATTTTTAATAGCTCAAAGATAACAGGTCATCCAAAATCTATTGTAAAATATTGCTTTGTCATAACTCACAGACAAAAGTAGTTAGTCATATATTCAATGCTCTGTTACTCATATTGCAACTTCATTCAAGGCTAAACAAAATTAATATGTGTTAATTTCTTCAAGAATTAATAATTAATTCAAGATAACTACTATATTATTCTCCCAGCACCTATGGAATAACACTTAAACATAGCGAAAACGTCAATTTGATTCAATTCTCCTGGTATAGGATGGTAATTTTTAATCATTTGCCAGCAGTAGCAGCCAATAAATAAATGTACCTTTTTTGCTGGTCCCCAGAAGTCTTCTTTGGCCTTGCCCGCCTGGTCATGCTTACGCTCAGGCCTAATACCCTGTACAAGGAACAGGACTTTGCATTTTAAATTATCCCATAGATATAAGAAATAGCGCAAAATTAGAAACTATCGACAAACTTTTATATATTATACAAAACAGAAGAATACTAGCGTTATATTTGTAACTAGTATGATCCACCTGTGGATAATTTTTGAACTGGCGGAAGGCGCCACAACGCCATCAATGAGCACTTGTAAAAAAAGAAGAAGAGCAGGAGGCTGAAAATAATAATACAATAAAAATAGACCTTGAGAATGCAGACAGTTTCCATGACGAGCTTGACACCCGTTGGCGGATTTGACATTGCCTTGATCTCGGTGATGTCGTTCTGCTTCAGAGTGTTGAGCGCACTGATGGCTGCGTTGAGCGCGGGCATGGCTACAGCCAGCTTCTCCTCACACTCATCCTGTATCAAAGTAGGCAAGGCTACAGCCAGCTTCTCCTCACAATCATTCCGTCTCAAATTATGCACATGAAGCTTCGACCAGGTCCTATTGACACACAGTCTGTTCTGTCGTCGACCTTGATGATCCCCTGCAAGGAGTGGAACAAATAATTTGCCTGCAGCCCAGAGCATCCCGGGTGGTTCGTAAAAGGCGACTGAGAAAGTGAAACTCTTCTATGGTGGCTCACTAAAACAGAACCGGCCTGTAATAGTCTATATTATAATATACTATATACTACATAAAAATATATACATTAAAATACATTAAAATATATTAAAATACATTAAAATATATTAAAATACATTAAAATACATTAAAATACTAAAATACATTAGAGTCCATTGCCATACGTTAAAATGCATTAAAATACAATCCAATACAGTGAAAAACATTAACATTACAGTTAAAGAGCAGTTAGGGTCGGGTAGTCGCCCGTCTGGGCCCTCTCCAAAAACGACCCTATATCTGCCCCTTCCTCTCCCCACTCCATCGCCCGTCGGCGAGCGTCCCTACCACCGCGGTCGCATTGCCTTTCTGAACGGCAATGTCCAGTCTTTGTCGAAGGAAGGCGATATAGTCTATATTACTATGCACAGTACTTAAGCTACAATTCCCCCTCCCCAATCGACCTTGATGGCTTTGGCGTCCATGGCGGCGCGGTTGGTGACCGCCTCGTCCGCCGCCACGACGCCCCTCACGACCTCCGCCTCGGTCGTGTCGCGCTCGATGGTGCGGATCAGTTCCTCTGTCTCGAGGCTCGTCTCGACGAGCTTCGGCTGCAGCTCCTGCAGCGCGTGCTGCATCACCGTGATCTGCAGCAGAGCAAGGCTCAAAAACTGTGATTTAGAAAGTACGGAAACTGGGCGTAAAAGAAAATAACTAGGTGCACGCTGACAAACAAAAGATGGCCGAAAACAAATGTCATGCCATCATAAAAGCTGCTCCGCTCAATGTAAATAAATAACTATACTAGTTTAGGTTCAATGGGCCTACTGTAGCCTAGTAATTGAGAAAATTGTTTATAATTGAATCAATCAAAGAAAATCATTGTCATAATAGATACATCAGATAGCTCAAAATTTAATTGTTTCTAGTATTATACTAAAAATCTTAGCAATTTTTTTGTTAGAACATCTAATAGAATTAGAACGTCCAAGTAATCTCAAATTACTTGTTACAGCTAATCTAACACACACTGCTTACCTGCCCCTTTGAAAACTCCAGTTTCTCCAGCCCGTTGATGTATCTGTCTTTGAGAGTCAGCAGCTCGAGGCGCTTCTTCTCGAGCAGGTGTTTGAAGGTCTTGATGAGCTCCAGATAGGAGGTGGGTGTCACGTAGGTGTGTCGTCGCATCGCTTGATAGAATCTGACGGATTTAAACCACACGATTACATTTATGTGTGAGTTGAGATGAACAGCAGCGCGATAGTATTGCAGTTTATGTGATTTCTTTCAGGTAGAGTTATTTTTTATGATAGTTATCACAGAAATGGTTATTCACAGACAGTTATTCTGTCGTGCTACGTTTGGGCTGCATTGCTATATTGCAGAGCACAAGCTGAAAAGTTTCCTGATATAAAGCAGTGCACAACAGCAAGACTTGGCATCTATGCTATTGCATTGTCGTTACGTTGTCGATACGATTTGAACACGGTACCCTATCAAATCTTTCAAAACACTGCAGTTTTAATACCTCATTCAAAATTTGTGCGCTTTGAAATGGCAAAAAAAAATTATGTCACGCGAGATTGATTATTCTAACTCATGCATTTAATGTAAAAAATTCTTGCATATTTTTCTTTAAATCGCGTCCGACCTGTCTGACAACTCGGTGACGCTGAGATGAAAGTGTTTGCACATGGCGACCGTCTCCACAAGGATCTCCTGTGACATCTCCACCTCGTCGAGGAACTTGTGCGCCACCAGCTCCAGGGCATCCTCTGGCCACGCCTGTCAGCAGCAAATATTATGCTTCTTAAACCAATAACACTTACAGAACTACTAGAACCGAAGTAGACTAGCCCTGCTGTTGAATCCAGCTGTGGCTCAAGAGCCAGTTTTTCTTTCAAAAAGTGACATCTTCAAACATTTATTTCTGACATGACGTCACCTTTCGACCCAACTGTTGATTTGATGTTAATGATACATATTCAGGTGCATGAGTAAATTTAATATCACATAGTTTAAAAAATAAGAATTATAATAGCTTTATGATCACGTAATGGTCTTGTAATAACAGCATTCTAAAGTGTCAAAAATACATTGCTAAGCCGTTATGCATTACTAGGGGTCTGTTATCTGGATTAGGGTTTTGGTAAGTGATAGAATTGAATCCGCAATCTGTGTACCTGGAACCAGTCTATGGTGCAGCAGTTGATGAGCGAGGGAAACATGCGGAGACGATTGCGAAACGCGTCCCCCACAGGACTGAAGGCGAGGACGAGGTGGAGGTTGGAGCGGACGCGCTCGAGGAACTTGTTGTACATGTTGAGCGGAGTGAGCTCCAGCTGCGGGCTCTCCAGCAGGGAGATGACCTGCATCTGGAAAACAGTGGAAAAACAACTGCATTTCTTCACTTCAACTTCAACTTCACTCGTTCTTTTGCGTTTTGTATTTGTTCAACTTCGACAATTTTCCTAGGCTATTTTGAAGAACGATGGTTTTAGGAGTTTAAGGAACGTGTGTATTAACAAACACTATTACTGTCCGGTCCTTGAGGAGGACCACGCAGAGACCACGACCCCTTCTTTAGTCGCCATTTACAACTCGCCTGGGGAGCTCTGGGCTGCAATCCAAATCTTTGTTTCTCCGGCTTGCAGGGGATACCTGGAAAAAAATAAGATATAAAGCGTATATGCAGTCCAGGTTTGAGTAACATAGATCAACGGTACTGTCTGTCTGCCCTGAAAGTGAAATTAATCATCAAGAAAATTGTATTACAACAAAATTCAGAACAAATCTGTATATGGCAATGCATTTGAGTATTATATCTGTGAAAAGATTTGTCTGAGACAATGGCACCTGCATTCTGGAAACTTACTTCATCTTACAATATTTAAATTTAAAAAAATATTTACATAAAATTTAGATTTAGCCTACAAAATTTGCTAAGAAGAAATGGTATGGTAGCCAGATCTGCAAGGAGAGATGTCTGCCTGGGCAGCATTTTAGAAAAAACATCGCATTACCTTTTCGATGATTTCGAGATTTTCTTCTTTTTCGTACAGATTGGGAATATCAGCAGTGTTAAGGATCATGTTGATATCCTCAAGAAACGATTCCTCCTACACACCACAATAAAAGAACCAAGACGCTAATGAAATATAAAATAAATTTTGTTAATCGATCGCCCTACTGCAACATTGTTGCAATTTCAAACATTACCGATATTGTTAGCTTAACACTAAAGAAATCACAAGATGCAAATGATTAAACCATGCAACAAAAAGCAAGGCCAGCGATGTCACTACTAGATGTCGACTGCTAGAGCATATATCACTATCAATAGGAATACTTAAGTGATTTAAGATGCTGATTTTAAACAAAATTCCCAGAAATCTTGGAATATTGTTACGACACATTGACACATTTAATGATAAGAGCTGATAGGAGCTTCGGATATTTCTGTAAAAAATCTAAGAATATTTCTGGCCTAGATACCCAGAACATACAGTGAAGGGATATTCTATTTTGATCAAATTATATCATTAAGCCAAGCCCTTTTTATCAAACAATTCCCATATCTCTCAACATAAATAAAATAAAAATAAAAAAAAGTGCAAAAAACATATTTTCAGTTCTCTGATATAGTTCACCTTGATTTGGTGATCTCCGAAGATGAAGACTATTGAAAGCCCTTCCACGCCAGCCTTCTTCATGATCCGCCGCAGGTCCTCGCGCCATTCGGGGAACAAATAGGACCTCGTTATCTCGATCTGATACAGCTCGTGTCCGGACATGTAGGCCGCCAGGCGGGCCGCACTCTGACGCCCGCTGCCCCCAATACCTGGAGAACAGGAACAAGAGTATCGTTGGGAAACAATGAAAATATAAGCGCTCAGGTCTGTCATGTGATCAGGGCATTAGAGCTGGAAATAAAACTAATGATAAAAGTATCATCAAAGAGTCCAATTCTATATTGTTGTACCGTAATCAAGTGGCGTAAAACTTGTCTCTCTAAAATAGCTAAAAAATGACAATTTTACAGCTAAAATCTTTAAAACATTTGTGTTCACACTTCTAAAATGTGACTGTTCGAACAATCGTACAGACGAGACTTTCAGATCATCCAGCAGATCATCCATCAGATCATCCATCAGATCAATAAATCAGTGAATATTGCAATCCTACGCGCTCCGACATACTCCGCCCCCGGTCAGACGGTTCAAAACCAAAACTGTACCCTATCTTCCAGGGGCGCTACTAGAAGTTTTTGATGGAGTGGGATAATTGCATTGCTTTGCCTTATTTAGCCTTTATTTTGGTAACCTTCTTTACTTTGCATTGACAAAACTTAACATGCTGGTGGGGGGATACATCGCCTCTCATCTATAGCGTATCACCGCTCCGGCCCTCCTATATATTCATCTTAAATTCACAACAAAGGTAGTAGGCCTACACTATCAGCAACAACAAAAGCAACAAAAAAAACAAAAAAGGAAAAAGTAATATAATGTAGAAAAAAAGAATCAAAGAAGGAGTGACTCCTATAAAAACAATGTAGGCCACGCCCCCGACTAGAACGCACCGACGAGCAAGCAGTGTCCGTTCTGCTGCTTGAGCACGCGACTGATGCGCGAGACGTGCTCGATGGCGAATCTGAAGAGCACGAGATCCATGGGCGCCTTGCTGCCCGAGTTGTACTCCTCAAGGTAAAACTCCAACTTCTGCACAGCGGCACAAGCCTCTACGATTGACTAATATTATATTCTACATCTAGTTACAGATAGCATAAACTATAGCATTTCTATATTTAGCAATTAGAGTCGCCATCCACAACATCATCAAAGTGTAGGCTATCCTGGCGAGAAAAATGCACAATGACTGTCAGGATGGCCTAAAAATGGAGAATGAATATCAAGAAGGGCCTAAACTGGACAATAAGTGCTAAGAATGGCTACTAAAATATATGTCAGCATACCCCCTCCCCATCGGTAGTTGTGTACGAGAAAGAACAACGTCTTCACCAGCACCCTCCCCCCCCCTCTCACTCTCCATCAAATAAATAGAACTTCAGAAAGCCAACATTCATAAACTACATACATACAATGGGTGCTAAATCCCTACCAGCCTAAGCGCGTCAAAGTCGTGGATCTCGTCGTACAGTCGCTGTGAGTCGCGCCCCGACATATAGTCACCAAACATCAGGCTCCTCAAGTTGTCGTCGGTGACCGTGTGTCCAGGGGTCGCCAGGTGGCCAAGCAAACTGCCGAACCGCTCCTTGAAATGCTGCTCCGTAGTTGTCTAGCAGTAAAAGAATCCCATGTGTCAACAATTTTATATATTATCCACACAGAAACGTGATGTGGTCTGGTAGTCGATTAAAAACAAACTCTTTCTAATATTGTCTTCAGCAATCTCCAGTTTTTGCTATTGCCATAGTCGAGTCAGAATAATCGGGACAAGAAATGCATTAGACATATACGCAACAATAAGAAAGATATTACAAAATGTTTAGACACCTGAATGTCAATATTAAGACACAGAATCGACATATACGTTTGACTGTAATTCACTACACCCAATAATACTCATTTCCTTCTTCATTTCCGCGGCCATCATTGCTGACGTTGTAGCGCCCTCGCAGCATCTTCCGCAATCTTCTTCCATACTAATTTTAGTCTAACATATAAAGGACACGAAAATAAAAAAAAATACAGCGATTAACGCGAGGGACAACTTTACTTCGTTATTAATCCTAACCTACTTGCGTGCTGACACACGTTTAGCTCAAATCACAGCCCAGCCATGCGTCAACCACCTTGATCATGGAGAAGAAGACCGCTCGGTCTGCGTCGTCGACCAGACGGTCGTAGAAGACCCGGTAGGTCTCGTGGACCCAGAGGCGCGCCAGCTTCTGACCCCCCTCGGACCCATTGGGGGTCACCTGGTGCTTCAGCAGCAGGATGCCCTGCACGCATTCATGACATCAAAGATTCAGCCCCCACTGCAAGACTTGTTTCCTAGACTCAGACACACCTAGCAAATTTAACTCAAAAATAAATGCAGAATTTTTATATCATTTTTGGTAATTTATGATAGTATTATACTGGCTGTACTGACTTGTATGACACGTGTGAAGTCTCTCAGATTGAAGAGGTAGTGAGACTTGGAGGGCGTGGGAAGGAAGATTGTCACGGCTTGTTGATAAACGTCCGCGGTGGCCGCTACTAGAATCTGTACAAATCAACCAATTACAGTTCACATAAAGGGACATGACTGAGTATTTTAGGTCGTTGGATTTTGTATGGCTGGCGCAGGTTCGTGTGCATGAGTGCGGTGTTGAGCTAACAGTACAACAAGCAGTTCCAGGAGTGCATACGTAGAGCGTTGAGTAAATAATACAATGCACGGACCCTGGAAAATCTCTTGAGACTGTTGTCGAAGCCGCGCAGCAGGTGCCAGTCGAGCAGCGGCGTGAAGATGCTGCGCATCGTCTCGTCGTCAAACGACTCGATCCCAATGACGTTGAAGTGTCGCAGGAGGCGGGGCGTTACGTGACTCCGCCCCCCGCCGGGCGGGCCCATCGCTGCAAGCAGCAGAACGTTCTCGACGTACAGCACGCTCGTGTCCTTCCTAACAACAGAGGGGGGAGAGGCGGTAAATTTCCTGAATTTTACATCAGAAACAAGCCTTGTATGTTGCTCAACGGCTTGCAGCAAACTAAGGCCATTTCAGCGCCAGACAGGACAATAAATGTATAAAAATTACTTGCAAGTGAAATAGCACACGCATGCCTTAATTCAATCAGGTGAAAGTGGTAGACATAAAAACGACACAAATCTGCTACAATGTTTGACGATAAGTAACGATACAAAAACATAGAACAGAAGGCTTGCGGACCTGTCGAACCAGTACTTCTGGTCAATGAGTTGTCTCAAGACCTCGACAGGGGGCTGAGCGCCATACTTCTCCTTCGCAGGCATGTTCAGGTCGTCGACGAACACGCAGAGCTTCTTGCCGAGGGAGGGGCCGTATATCCCCTTCCTCCTTCTGTCACCAACCATCAAACGGAAATTATTCTTTTCGGCCATTTTGCTGACGCTATTGCGCCCTGGAAATAACGGCCAGTAAAAAAAAGAATTTCCGTCGGGCGATTACAAAATGTCAAAGTCAGATTCAAGTGATCCTTTATTTATTCATTCCTAGAATGGATTATTAATACCAAATTCGTAAAAAAATAAATGGTAGAACAGATTCTGGCAGCAATCATTGAAAAAAATTGCAAATAATACGTACACAAGCCTGCTATGGGCCTACATGACATAGTTACAACATCTTGTGCAGTTCTGTTACTCAAGTCATATGTTACAAATTATGCAATAAAATTACAATTACAGCAAGATATTCCCAAATTTAATGACATAGCTTATGCAACAAAGGCTGCGATATCATAAATTACGCGCAGTAGAAAACACATAGACAAACATGAAATCACAGAACTCGCACACACACATATTCAATTTAAAATCATCAAGCCACGCTCACCTCTCGAGCTTGGCGAAGATAATGTCCTGAGTCTGGTTGGAGCTCGTCTGGGCGCTGAAGTTGATGTTGCAGATGACGTACTTGTCCTTGGGCAGGCGACGAAGAAAGTCGTTGGTTATGGCGCTCTTGCCCGTCCCGGTCGGACCGACGAACAACAGCGGCTGATCTTGGGATACGAACAGATTGAGGAAGTACTTCTGCTGCTGGGTCTCCACCGTGTCCACTATCAGGTCGTTGACCTGGGCAGTGCAATGTGTGCAACATTTACATAAAAAATGATGTCTCATGCTTCCTCAAAGCACCGTACAAGTCTTGCAATTGTTATTCAATCCAATGCATGCCGTGTGTAGGGTCAGTGGCACAGCAATATTTTTGTCTTGCCAGAAGCGCCTTAGGCTATATGCAGGTGATTATTAAATATTTGAGCATTCAGCAACAAGACAATTCAACTACAAAATGATATAAATAAGCGTATAAGCTAAATTTATCAAATAAATCTGTACAGGGTACTATGGTATCATAATGCGTTTTTCTTCAGTTTACCTTATTCACCTTATTGAAATCTGATAAGGATTAAAGTAACTCGGCAACTGATATATTTTTGCCATAGATACAGCAAATGTACCTACCACTCAATCCGTAATCAATGAGGAAATGCAATCACAAATAAAACTTTGCTCGACAGCAAGTTATATAAGAGGCATCACATCATCAACACGCCAGATGAGAGTATTTCAGACCTGTTTGATCAGTTCGATGGGAACCTTGCCCACAGTGCTCGACCAGGTCTGCCAGGAGCCATAGTTGACATGCTGGTAGAAATGATTGAACACTGTGCCACGGTTGGGAATCAACAGATGACGCTTAATCTTCAGATCCTTCGGTCTATCAGATCACATCCAGCACTACTTAAGTTTGAACTAAGTCATTAGTGAATATACAGAAGTTTTACTGTTTGGTTGATTAAAATTTGCTTTTAACTTAAAAATTAGATGAGAATACTCGAATGCAATTAATATCTTTCGGATTAGCGTAAAAAATTAGATTTACTGCTATTGCTATTGTTGAGGAGTTAAATTTAAGTTTTTACATGTCCCAAACACATGTAAAATATCCTGTGAAATGTCCCCATACTAAAGCATGAAGCAAAGCATCATCAAAGATTTCTTATCATTATAATGTCATAAGTCTTATAGCATAAGCTTAATTTTTTAGCTTATCTTACGAAACAAAATTTATCTTCAAATAACTAAAAGAAAAGCATTTATTCTGCTCATGTATTTCCTGATGAAGGCCTGCATCAATAATACCTCGGAAACTTTGTATTCTGTGCCTCCATCTCGCACAGCCCGCGGAAAAACTCATCGAACTTGAGTCTTGACGATCCGTCGAGTGTCGCGCCCACCGACCAGACGAGAGAGAACAGGAAATAAGTTATCGTCATGTCCGTTATCCCCTCCATCAGTTTTTGCTCCGTAGCGTTCGTCTGCCTATTATTCTCTCCATCTGCCTCCCCCTCCAGAATTTCTTCGTCTCCCATTGCGAGGCCATCGCTGTCCTCTTCTTTCCCAAATGTGCTGAAATCATTAATTATTGATGTAAAATTTAAGGTTAAATGCATTAAACGCAAGGTCGGCATTTTTTACAATAAGGTTCCATGAGGTGACATGCTAAATTGTGTTTTGATATAGGCATACTGAAGAAAGTTATTACAATAATAAGCAGTTTATTCTAAAGTTTTCTTTGAGTTCTGCATTGCTATGCTGTTTGCTATGTCTATGTATTCACTGTTTGTATGTACATGTATATATTCTGGCTACTACTGACTGCTAATTCTTGATTTTTTTAAAACCCATAGTCGGATATTTTAGTTAAAATGCGCTTGGCGGCTTTGCGACTTTGCGACTTTGCTTAGCAAAGCATCCACTCCAGCCTCCTTCTCGACACGCAGCGAGCCTCGACGAGTCTGTCGGGCACGGCGCTATTTTGAAGCTTTTTTCATCATTTTTCTTCTCTATAAGGCAGCAAATTCGATGAGGTATTAATCGGCGCATTTATATTCCACGTCATGCTGTTCATTCAATAAACTCATCATCAGGGTAAACATAATCTAAAATAGTTGTTTAAAACAAGAAGCTGATTGTTAAGTTTCCATCATATTTTATCATAGAAAAAGGCTTTTGATTGGTTGATTTCTCACATGACGTCACGCAGCATGCAGCGGTAAAGCTTGAGCAGGCTGGCTGTTAGATGCATTTGGTGACACTTGACAAAATGTCGACAGTTCTTGAGGACGAAGTTCATCGAGGGAGGCAGCAGCCAATCAAATAACAGCTACAAAAATCACAGCCAACAGTTAGTGAAGCAATTCATCCAACATTCATTATTATTTTATTGACATCAAAATCATTTTGCTTTTGCAAACTTGTGCAAGAAATGCATATAGATAAATGAAACTTGTATTCTCTGTCCACAACACAAGAACAAATAATTAAAGAGCTATTTAAAATAATATTATTACAATTTCAGATGCTTTCTAGAATCAAATAGGCCTAATTGCTATTCTTTACCAAGTGCAAGACGAACATATCTTCTATTACACATATACGAATATGCTGCGGTATGATGCAAATAAAAGAAACACTTCCCTAGCACATTACAGTTTGTCACATGATTAACAGAGGTTTCTATTTGCAAAGGACCAACTTTGATGTTGTTGCGCTGCTCTGCGTTGAGTCTGTCAGGGAGCTGGGACGCCATCCAGGACTGCACGAGGGACTGCCAGCCTAGCTGCTGAGACTCCATGTAGATCATTCCACACCTAGCACACCAGCGGAAATTTATAAAATATTGTATTCTAAGTAAATAATCAAACGCTCTAACAGAGACATCAACCAAACGTAGACGTCTGAGTATTCATGCCCCCCAATTCATCCAAACCCAAGTTGAGTCTACGTTCTATTTGCTTAGAATGCTACAAATGTTGCTTAGAATGCTACAAATGTTGCTTAGAATGCTACAAATGTTGCTTAGAATGCTACAAATGTTGCTGAGAATGCTACAAATGTTGCTTAGAATGCTACAAATGTTGCTGAGAATGCTACAAATGTTGCT